>JADDOH010009454.1:0-16487 GCA_016648135.1 Agrypnia vestita
TTGAGATATGCGTTCTCCATTGGAATCACAATCTTCCATAATATTTAAAAATTTGTCAAGATGCACGAAGGCTTCATTCATATTTTTCATTGCTAAAGTCTTGATGATTTCATCAGCTTCTCCTTCATTTTCATTATATATTTCATTTACATACTCCTGTTGCTCAATTAAATATTCATTTGTTAGAGATTCTGAGTGAGTTTTTATCATCTCATTAACATCCTCATTGATAACATTTAAGTTTAGTTCATTCATTAGGCGGACTATATCAATTGTGATAGTTTCTGGAGTTTCATCATAATTTATAAAATTGTTTCCATGAACCTTTCATGGTTGACTTTTATATAAGCCCACGCAATGTCTCACGCGTCTCCAATATTTTTTATCGCGTTTCATATATTGTAGTTCTTCTAGAAATCTTTTAATACAGGCCCACCTTCCCTGTCAGTTGCCTCGATAGTGTGAGTCATTATTGACCGCATATAATTATCGTTTAAACATTGCTATCACCGTTTGGTCCATAAGCTGTATAAGGAAGGTAGTATTAAGAAGAAGAAACACAACATTGATTTCGTGTATAAATTCTGTAGAGATTTTGGGTGCCTTGGAGCATTGTCTAAGATTAATAATATTTTAAATGGTAAATTATCTTTTCTTCCTGCGCAAGATTAAATCTCTAACCTAGCTAGCTCACAAGAAAAGGGAACAAACAAGATGCAAGTGATGCCAGAATTCCATTTGCTTGTGAGCGAGCGAGAGGGGGATATCTTTACCCCGCAGCGCAACAATGTGCGAAATAGCGAATTGTGCGAAAGTCGAATGTTCGAAAGTCGAGGTCCGCCTATATATATTTTGGGAAAAAAAAACATTAACAAATTATTCATCAGGTTCCATATATTTTAAACACGGATATGTTCCATAAATGACACAAAAAATTATTTTATCAATTAATAAATTACCAATCCAACGAAAACCGACATGTTAAACATTCTGAGATTACGTGCGCTTTGACTCGTTTGTTCTATTTTCGTGACACTTTTTTTACCGATTTGAAGACGAAAACTTCAAAAGCATTCTGAAATAAATTCATATTTAATATTATAATTTAAAAAATACTTATTTATTTTATTTAAAAGGTTTTTTATTACTTCATTCGATATGGCTACAACACTATGGCACGCCCAAAGGAAGTGATCTGTGTTCAAAATATTTCGTATTGGGACATAATTTATGATGCATTTAATTATCACCGTACCTACGTACATATGTATTACGCAATTAAAAATACATTTCGAAAATATTGACTTGAAGAAAGACTTAATAATTTATCTAAACAGATTTCGAAACGATTGCTTCTTCCGGAAGTGACGTATGATGGACAGAACACGCTGGGAGTTAATGCCCTGGCGGCCTTAAGGTGTTGGATTCCATAAATCTTGTTCGCGTAGATTGAGGTGTTTTCTTTGCGTAAAATACGTGTTGGCTATTGCCATCGACACTCAATTTATTCAAAAATGTTCCGATCACATTTTTGTGAGGTCCAAAGTATAGTCACCATTTCGAAGTTATATTCAATAGACGTATTTAAGCATCTATGCCTTAGGATTAATTCAGTAATTCCAAAAATATTGGACTAGTAGTTAAATAAAAATTTTCGTTCATTTTGATATTTTGTCATATATAAAACACTCTGAAAATGGAAAGGTTTTACCGAAACATGTAGGTGTAATTAATCAAATATAAGTAGATTAAAACAAATAATAAAGTTAATTTTCATAATTTCCATCTACCAAGTTGCTTAACCAATTGAAAAAATGAAAAAAATATTTTTATACAATCTAAATGATTTATTTGAAACTACAAGTGATATGTGCAGAGCTAAGCTAAGAACGATCTGTCATTCATTTCCGATTGTATTTTGTACGAAGAACAGAATGAAGAACTGATACACGTCACCTATGAAATTGATAATTTTAAAGATATTAAAGCAAATAAATATTTTGTGAATAAAGATAAATTTTATATGTCTGACAGACACGAAACTGTTTATATGGAAAAACATGTATATATCTCAGCTACATATCTCGCCTGATGATGATCACTTTATATAATGTAACGTTCACGCTTCCACCCAAAAAGGATCACACATCTAACATTTTTTTAGTCAAAATCAAGTTGTATATTTATGTAACTTATTTAACGTATTTGATACAACTACGCTATCGCCATCTATGATTCAAAATCTGTCAAACCCGTCAAATAGTCTGCCATGTTTCCATTATAATAACGTCTTAATAATTTTTAAGATGAAATTTCCCGTAAAGTGTCTATGAGAAATGTTAAGAAATCTGTCAAATAAACACCAAAATTGACAATGTTAGGTTATATTGCTATCTTGAGAATAGCCCAAGGGTTAATAGACGTCGTCGCTGGTAAATGAGTCTTGACTTGTGTATGAAGCAATATTCTTTTTAATTTATTTCTTTGGTATTCAAAAATACGTACATGCTATTACTATCCATACATATGATTCTTTACATATATTCTTCTAACTTTCTCTATTGTTTTTGAATTGTATCATTTTGTTCTCACTATATTGCAAGCTGCTCATCTCGGCACAGGTTCTTCCTAGTGAGATGAGCGGCTCCTTTTCCTACGACATGTATCAAGATAAAGATATATAAAAATTAAAATTTAATGTATTGTTACGTGGCGTGGCTCGCTCGAAAAAAAATAAAATGGCACAACTCGTAAAATAAATCTTTTATTATCGCTTGTACATTATCTCTAACATTTTACAATCGCTCGCAACGCAATCTGCCTATTTTTTTTTATTCAAACACAAAAGAACTGCTCTCTTTTGTTTTTCTACTCGGGTAAGAACCCTTCCATTTCTTCGCTATTTATTTAATCATGTTAGTTCTTATTTCAACCACTGGGCATACCGGCCCGCCGTTCTGCGCATGTGACACTTTTTTATGGAACTGTCAAATGTCAACGAATAGCTCGTTACAGTATATATAATATTCATCTGAATTTTAAACACATAGACTAGAATAATCCTGAAAATTATTTACTTCTATTATAGACCATGCACGGTCTATAAAATAATACCAAAGTAATTTCTATAATTATTGTAATATTCTTTCCCGTATGTGTGGAGAAGAATTTTGATGTTCGGAATTCCAATAATACTTGATATTGTCGCTTCCAGATGTTTATTGGTTTACAAAAACAAAGGTGAAAAAAGTTCGGTTCTAATACAAAATAAGTACTATTCACGTCGCGGCGGCTACAAAATAAGAGAACCCTCAAAATGGTGCCTCTTGCATTATACCATTCGCTTCTTTATCTCGTTCTTCCATGCCGTCTATCACTCTCATTCATCAGAGAGACATTTTACAATTTTCTTAATTAATTATTATCACTCTGTGGACAAGATCTAGCAACAGTATTCTAAAAACATACCTACTCATATAAATATTGTAAATACTTAATGTATTATATCAAATATCATTAAGAAGTGGGTGTTTTTATTTAGCTCCTTTGTTATATTTCAATTAAGATTCTTTTGAACTGCGGTGTACGTTAATACTACAAAAAATGTGAGAGATCTATTGTTGTACGATTTACGTAGATATCATTTCCCTTGTGGACCCTGACATTTCCTTGACCTTTCTGTGACAATTTCACCTGGTATTTTCAGGCTTCTGATTTTTTTTAATGTGATTTCACGTAGACTCTCAGTTATGAGAGTAGGGTCCGTATCACCCCCCTGGCGATATGCGTAACGTTAGTGGGTAGTTGGTTGTTATACTGAAGGGAAGGAGGCTATAGCGGAAAAAGGTTTTTCCTTTCAAATACAAAATCAAAAAAAATACGTAACCGATTTATACGACAATGATTCTTTATTTATATAGAACACATTATGACGGCATTCACGCTATTCTTAATTGATACGGAACTTAATTTTATTGTATTTTTAGTCACATACAGAGACATTGATAATATTAGGTCCTTACTTATGAAATTTTCGTTTTCGAATGCTGGCTAGTTTGAAGCTTTGACATTTTTTTTTAAATTTGTTATTCGTTTGTTTTTTTATATGGCTTTGTCTGCTTTCGAATATGTCCTCCATCGTGGCACTAATGCTACACAGATGGCTCGCAATATCAACGACATATATTGCTCAGATACCGCAAATGAACGCACGTTGCGTTTTTGATTTGACCGCTTCCGTTTTGAAAATTTCGACCTCAACAACTCAACTCCATGGACGACCGGAGACTACTGTCGATAATGATGAATTAAAAGCGGAAGTGGAAGCGGATCCATCTCAAACCTTGTCAAAAATAGCAACAGCCTTCAACGCAAGTGAGAAAACGATATTAATTAATTTGCATCAAATTGGAAAAATAAAAAAGCTCGCACGAAAAAAAGTGGGTACCTTATGTACATACTGAAGGACGAAAGTATTATAAACTTACTTCGAGACTTGTCTTTATTTATTCAGTCGGCACATAAGTAAGGGAATTCTGAATTGCTTGTATTCAGTTTCAGTTTCAGTGCCGATAAATCGGCGTTTATTAGCTCAATAACTTTTATAACAGCTTACATCAAAACATAATTAACGTTAAGAATATTTGCAGTTTATGAATAAGATAGCAACAAATACAATATACAATTTTTTGTATGCAGGCCTTTATCGTTACCTACCTCGCTAGGTACATAAAAATACCTGTTCTGAGGTAAGTAGCCTTTCCATTCATTGAGACTCCATTTAAATATGTAATTTCATGGTTACGTAATTAGAAGAATAAAAGAAAAATAAAGTAAAGTAATTTAGAGTAAAAAGTACATTAAGTAGATAAGAAATAAGAAATAAAGTAAATAAGAAATAAGAAATAAAATAAATAATAATTTATTAATCATTTTTACCATCCTTTTTCTCCAATATAAATCTATATGTTTTAATACTTTAAATTCTTCGATTATAAGGTTTGTTTCTTTGTTTATTTTTAATCATTTGTACAATTCAATTAGGAGCCGATTTTTTTTATATGCCGTACCCTAACTGATTACAGCGTATTGGAGATTTTCTTGTACTATATAATATATTTATTTATGCACTAATTTAATAATAATAATAATAAGAGTAGACCGAGAGATTAGTATACACCAAATTTATATTCTGAGTGTATAAATATACACACAAAGTCTCACGTGCTCTCTTTTACAAGTTGTTTCTCTGTGGTTCCCCATAAAATTGGCTTCATTTGATCATGCCAGTTCTTTCTTGATCACCCTTGACTTTGTTGAAATAAACGTTGAAAAGACACAGCATACCTTTTTCCTTTCACGGATGCTCTAGGGATATCAAATATTCTGCCGACAAAGAGGTGTTGACAAAACTTATCGATTTTTGAAAGCTTCTTTGAAAATTCTTGGAAAAGTGGAAATACATCTCAAAATTTCTTTACCTTCTTTATATATGTTTATTTAATAAAAACCGGATGTTTGATGAATAAGTATCCGCCGTATAAGGCTAAGTTTTTTTTTTCAATTAGACTTTTAATTAATATTTGTCATAATAATATAATTATTTAGGGTTAGGAAATTAAAATTCGTATTTAAAATCATACACATAAATGCCAACATGTGCTGCATCAATTGTGAGCTATAAAAGCAAAGGCAGCAATATCCAAAAAATTTAAAAAATGTTTTGAATGCAGTCACCGAAATATTAATAATTTAGAATGTACCTACTGAATTGTAGATTTTATGTATCTGTCCCTTCCAAAATCGTGTTTTCTATAAATTTTAGAATACATTTCCTGTAAAATCTCAAATTCAATACATTCCAAATTATTAATCTTCTTTGCTTTTATATCGCACAATTCACTTCAATGATCTTTTCGGCGAAAACAGTATTTGTTAATTTATCAATTGTTAATATTAAATTTTAATTATCTTACTATTTCAATACCAGGGCAGCATAATTGTCAAAGGCAATCAACCAACGGCGTGTTGAATAAATTTAGTAAAAATCAACTGAAGGCTATGGAAAATAAGTTATTGGCCCCTGTGCATGAAACGTTCTATTAGTCGATTAGCATAGTGTTTTAATAAAACTTGAAATGTGTCACGACATTGAAGTTTTGAAAAAAAAAATGTTGATAAATAAAACAAATTATTTCGCAATTTTCATAATACGATGCATTGAACTAAATAGAATATGTAAGTATAAACTCTCATAAAAAACGTATTATTTATGAGAGTTTAAGAAACAAAACTGTCACTATCAAATTAACGAAAATGTAGAATGACTTTTTTTGCAATACCTAGAGGATTTTTCGTCAACTCACTGTGCTTTTGTTTATATATCTTATATCTCCATAATTTTTAAAATAGCCTTTTTTATAATTACATAATTAATTAAAATAAAATTAGTTTTCACCACTTTAATATTGAAAAATATCAACATGTGACAACCCTTCGACAGTATATAATTGTATACTAACTATTTTTATTTTTTGTATCGCAGTGCCTCGTCTAAATAATGTTTAATGTTATATCTATGTTTGAATATATTTTTCGTTATTATAAAATTAGACTGAAATGTTTTTGTGATTTGTAAATTTCCGTAAATGTAAAATCTGGATGTTCATTTTTTGTCTTTATTTTCTTTATATTACAAGTAACAAAAATTTAACGATTTTCTGAATGAAAGTTATAATAAATAAATTTATGTACATTTTAATTTATTTATTAACTACACCTGTTGAGAATTATTGTTTTCTTGAAATTTTGTAATATTTAAATATTCATAATTTAATAAATGTAATTAAGTAAGAAATAAAGTACGAAACAAATTTTAATGTAGAACGAAATTGTAAGTTTGTCTCTTTATTTTCGTAATGCTAACTTAATTTTAAAATCTATTTCTTAAAAAAAAAAATACTTGCTTAATTTATAGCATGCTTTACTAAAAGGAACTGATACAATAAAACCTCACCACTCCTATAATAGTAAGAAGGGGTGGGTATCTTTTGACTGATGACGTGAGGCACTGCTCTTTTCGTAACAATAAAAAACTAACCCATAAAAACCAAGTTTTTTTTTCTCCCTTTCTTTGTAAATTAAGTTTACCATCATGTAATTATATATTATTTGATTTCTTCCCAAAAACCAATTGTCATAAATTTCCCAAATTCGTAGTGAAGTACCTATTATACCTACCGACGGAGTAATTCAAATTTTAAATATTCCGTGACGTTATCGAGCCGCCGTTGGTAGTAATCAAACTTTTGTAATGATTCCAATTTGAAAAAACTATTAAAATTTCTAAAAATCCAAAATTATACTATAATTATTAATTTTTTTAACGAAAATTTGATAGATCTTTTTGATCATCGCCACGAGTCTGCTTGTAAAGATTCAGTTCGATTTGATTACGGGAAAAGGGTTAAAAATCGATCCAAAGTTTTTTCGACGGCAAGCAAGCAAGCAGACCCCATAGTTAATATAAAGGGAGTAATAGTGATAAAATAACTGATAGTATGTATATTATTACAAAGTTTTTTTTTGTAGATATTAAAATAAAACGCATTCGTGGAAGCCTGGGTTATCACAGACATATAGCAAATCACAGACATATAGCAAGATGAAGGAAAGGCAATTTAAATGGTATGGCTACGTTAGACTCAGAGCACCCAATCACATTGTTAACCAGGCGATCTCTATAGATCGTTCCCGAATTACATCCAGAGGAAGACCAAAAAATTTAAGAACTGTGTAAAGTGATGGTCCGATGCAGAAGCCTGGATTTAGTTACATTATCCAGGATAGAATAACGTATAGCCTAAGGACAAGGAGAGCTGACCCCAACAGTCGAAGATGATAGTAAGTCGGGATGAAGCCAGGGAGAAGGAGAAGAAAATTAAAATATAACGAACATTTCATTTTAATTGTTAGCACTTTTATCCAGCCTATATTTTCATCACCGAGTTTTTCGACAACGCCCAGTTAAAGACATGGCTGTCTCCTGGTGTGCGTGAATTAAGTGAATGGTTCAATTTTACCTGGCAAATTTTATCAGTCACCTATAAATAATTAACTTACTTACCCGGGTACTGCGTCATTGTTACGGATCCGGTTTTAACTAGACGCTGGTCATGATACAGAACGGTGACAGTGTACATAAAAAGCTAGACAGGAATCATTTTTTAACAAGCGATAAAGTTGATAATTTTTAATACAATTATCAGTGGCGCACACTAGGGGCGGACATAAATTATGCTGCTTGTATCGATGCTGTAAAAGTACTAAGGCCTGTTTTACTTGAGGTTGTATTATTATGAAAGAAAATGATATCCTTTGTAAGGTTTTTTGTAAAAAGTAAACCTACGTGTGGTAATTTCCTTTCTTATCACTGAAGAAAAAAAAAATCCATTATTAGTATTGCTGGAATCCAAGCTTTTAACTAACCAACCATCACGCCGTTTCCCGCAGGGGTAGGCAGAGAGGATTAAACGCCACACTCTTCTATCCTGGCACATCACTTTTGCTTCGGCCCCATTCATACATCTTCTCATACAGGTTACGGTTGTTGCAGCTTTTAACCGGGCCATCTTCAAATACTTGTAGTATCTGATCGTGCCAGGTCTTTTGCGGACGCTCTCTATTCCTGTTGCCTTAAACACTCGCTTCATATATTTTCTTAACCATCCTTTCCTCGTTTATACGTTCCATATGGCCAAACCATCTCAGCACTCCTTTCTTTATTCTGTCTACCACACTACAGCCAGCATTGCATTCACGTCTGATTTGTTCATTCCTCACTCTATCGACCAAAGATTTTCCACACAAGCATCTTAGTGACCGCATTTCTACCGCATTCAGTCTACTTTCATTCCTCTTTTGCCAATTCCAGGCTTCACTTCCATACATCAGGGTTGGCACTAAAACGCCATTATGTAGCGCTAGTCTTGCTTCCTTTGACAGATTCTTACTGGCCATAATAAGCATTTAAAATATTTTGTTATGTAAAATAAATCCATGATTGGACATTATTGGAACGCATATAATTAAATGTGCTTTAAATAATCTGATAATAAATAACAATAATATAATAAATAACACATCTGTTCAAGCAAAGCCTTCGCTTAGTCTCCTATGACACTTGTAGCGAGGTAGGCTTCGTTTCAATGCCAAGTATATCGAACATTTATACCGGCTTACGTTTCGGTGGTACGTACTCGCCTTTGTCATCTTGAATGTTTTCTATGTGGATTTTCTCACAAAGTAAATAAAAGTTTTCCCCTTAGGTGAGAAAATCAATTCTTAGGTTGCAGATTCACCAAATGATTACAATAAACTGATAAACATTTTAAGATTTGCATAATCATAATCACATGAATAGTACGAGAATCTCATATGCACACTTGCTTTAAACTTCAATCAAAATTTAGATACCTCATTATCAATAGTGACATTTATATTGATCTAGGTGTGCCCGCGCGGTTTCGCACGCGTAGTTTTTCTAGTACACTGTTTGGATCGTAATAGAACTTTCGCGAACCTTCTAGAACATTCTCCTTCCAGAACTTTCAAGAAATTTATCGAATGTACAGGAACCTTCTAGACACACCGACACATTCCGCCACTCAGTTTAGAACCTTATAGAACTTTCGGGAATTTTCTAGAACCTTCTCCTTCCAGAACTTTCTAGAGAAGGTTTTTCCGAAACCTTCTAGACTCATCGACACGGTCGACGCGTCTATTTTGAAACAATCTGAAGCATTTCCGGCCTTCCCATAACAAAACAATGTGCTAGAAGGCACATTTTCGTCACCCACTCCCACGCACAGCCACCCCCACCATACTCACATATTGACACCAAGGGCTATCCACCACCATAACCACCGATGGTTGCGGAGAAAACTTGGCGGGTAGGGAAACACGGGTTTCTTTTTATATATATTTATATATTGATTATGGGAATGGAAAAGTTTTAGACTGCAGGTGGCGGTAGTAAAAATACAACGCACATACGAAACAAGTTGTGTAAGTTAAACATATATACAACTTTCAAAAATTTTATAGATGTGCTGGTCAATCATTGATGGAAACGGTGAAAATGACATTGCGTAAAGTGATCGCTTAAGCTAGCAGTACGACAGGCCGTAAGCCCCATGAACACCCAAAAGACTTCCATACCTACTTTCCCATATAAAAACACAGCTTCGTCTCTATGAGACACGTATAATATATCTTGATTAATGATGTCACCTTGGGGATAAAATCCAGTACTGTGTTCTTGAAAAATTTGGACATACTTAAAATATTATGAATAGTGCACACCCCTGGTATATACGTACATGTAAGGTTAATCCAACATTCATTTGTACATTGCAAATTGATACGTAATATTTTTTTATTATTAAATACAAGAGAATATTTTTTGAAAGACATGCATAAACAATATTTACTTCCTGTCGAACTTGCCTTCTAATTTGTCTGCTGTCGAATGAATGGAATGCGATGTGAAACATTATGACACAATAGAATTTTTGGAAATATCACATGAAAAAGGCGTTATTTTGAATAGATAGAAATATAATGCAAAAAACACCTTCATTTTTCTATCAAATCTACCTTTTTTATCTAAAGTGTTAAACTCTAGTATAAAAATATTTTTAGAAAATTAGAGGAATAACATGTTACAAAATATTATTTGGTCGAGAAATAATTACTGAAATAAATTAACCGTGATAGGTACCATTGAAAAATAAATTACAGAAAACTAACTACGATTTTACAAAAAATCTTCCTCCAATTTCTTGGACTACTTCAAATAATATTTGCATCTCTAAATTACTCCTGCCTATAAACCAAAATTATATATATATATATATATAAAGTATTTTATTACAATTTTTTATATTTAGTTGGCATAAAATATTTGTATTTTTTTGCGATAAACTGTCGATACTCAAAATTGCTTTTTTTATTATTCATTTTACTTTCAGATTTAACAATTTCAGTATAGGGATACTATTACAGTATTTATAATAAAATTTTCATCACCTTGAAAAAACTATTCTAAATGTAAGATTTTCTTTCGGTTTAAACGTTTTATGCTTTTATATATTGATTTTGATACTGGATTTATCATTTTCTAAGTATTTAATAAATCTCTCTCTTTATAAAACCGTTTGAAAATCTGTTAAGAAAAATACAATTTGGTATTTTTTTATGTATTGGTAATTAATATTCTATTTTAATTTAATTTTCGTTTTCCCTTTCTTTCTTTTTCTTTTTTGACACTTTAGGTAGTGTAAATTTATTTTCTAATTTTATTTAATTTATTTACTTGTCGTTATTTTCTTTACTTATGGCAAATTTTTATTATGTTTAATTTTACTTATTATTCCATTATTTTAAGAAACTTCACTGTTTACACAAAGATAATATTATGTATTGAATCGTACTGTTTGTTTCCTTTAATTATTAAATAAATAAATAAACAGTTGAAATGTTATATTTTACGTTCAGGTAATAATTTACAATGAAACTTTAAACCTCAATAACCGTCTAAAGGATCTGAGAACCAGTTAGTATTTGCATCATATTATTTTAAATGAAAAGTTCAATCCAAGAAAATCAGTATTTTTAAATTGTAACTAAAATGTTTCTATGTCTGTGAGAATTCTCAATTCGCATTCTTTTTCTCCGGCGAACATCGCATCCGAACGTTTCCCCGACACCTCCACATGTTACTTGGAGCATTACTTCTCACGAGCAATTCAAAAGAATTTTACGTGTCTGATGCATTCGGACTCGGCGCTCCGTCCTGCAAAATGCGTTGCTTGATGAAAGTTGGACTTGTTCATTAACTATTCAAGTTTTAATTTTGCCGCGCGCGGGAACTTCTTTTTCCCGCCCTATTTGAAAAGAAGCATCCAGAAACTATTGGTCTGGTGGTAGAAGTTCTGCCTGCCAATCTTTAAACAATAAACTCCGCGCCTGTGAGAAAACGCGTCTTAAATCTATTTTTGGCTAAAATGACCTAATAGATTCTCGGCGGTGGTAACAATTCCCAGTTGTTTCCATATTCTTCTGAAATCTCCAGATTATTCGAAATACCTTCAATTATGTGTGGTTCTCCTCGTTTTAGAATTATGTCTATATTCAGTTTTCCTTAAATTATTATATTTATTTTCCATTTTTTAACAGAAATAAATAACCATTTCCAAAATGTCTTAAGTATATGTATTATAATTTTAAGCCAAAACAATTTAAATACGTATAAGACATTCTGACTATCAATTTTATCAATACAATCTGATCTAGGATATTATCCAGTTAGTCACTATATTCCAACACTTCTTATAGAATTATCTTATCACTTATCAAATTATCAGTAAAATTAAGACAGCCAAAACAAACACAGTCCAAATGGAAAATATCTCGAAAAATATTTATCCAAATAAAAAAAAACTCTAAAAAAGTCTTAAATCTTTAGTACATTTTACTTACATTGTAGTACATTAACTTAAGACATGAATGTAAACGGCACATAACAATGGAAAATGTATAAAGAGAAATATTATTTATTTAATTATTTAATAAGTGTACATATAGCTATAGTGTAGCTAATAATAAACAATGTATCATTAACTAAATAAAGATATATATAAATAAATATTGGCTATCATGTTCCGAACTATATCCGAAGGGATGGTTCGAATGTTCGCATTTGTTTTAGTTTAGGCAAATGTTTGCCTTATTTAATATATTCGTAGTCTTCGAATTAGACACAATTTCTCGAATATTATACAAATATAAAAAAAACTGTAATGAACTGCTAAGGTATGTATAATAAATTAATGAAAAACACTGGCGAATGTTAAAAAACATATTTTTACGATGTCAAATGAAATTAATATCCATGATCAATGGCACATCAACATTTATTTATAATTTTTTTTATAAATTGTAGAAATTGATTGATAATAACCTCATGAGGCAAAATGCTTTTCAAAATAGTTAGATAGGTAGAAACAAAAACAAGTGTTCCATTTCTTTAAACGTGTAGGTCAAACTATTAGATTGATAATGCCCTCAATGAACCAAAAACACGTGTTTTATTTCATTACATGTGTAGGTTAAACTTTTAGATTGATTATACTCTCATCAAACCAAATGCGTCTCAAATCAATTAGACGATTAGAGGCAAAGATACACATTTTATTACATGCTTAGGTTAAACTGTTAGATTGATAATGCCCTCATGAGGCAAAACGCGTCTCCAGTCAATTAGTCGAGTATAACCAAAAACAAATGTGGGATTATAAAAGCAAAGGCAACAATATCCAAAAAAATAATGTTAAATTAATTCATCCAGAAATGTTTTGCAGATGCAGTTACTGAGAATTAATATTTTTTTAAATCAAATTAATTAATCAATTAGAAAGATATACAGAAAAATCTAATTCACGAAAAAATATTAGGTTACTACTAGGATTCGAACCCAGGTCTCTGAAGTTGTAATTTTTCAGAACAAAGTTCTGTGAAATTTTTTAAATCAAATTAATTAAACAATTAGAAAGATATACAGAAAAATCTAATTCACGAAAAAATATTAGGTTACTATTGAGATTCGAACCCAGGTCACTTTGATTTAAAAAATTTCACAAAACTTTGTTCTGAAAAATTACAACTTCACAAATATGAATGTGTTCTTGAATATATATAATTAATAATTTTCTAGATTTTATGTATCTAGCCTATCTTAAATCTTATTTCCTTTTAATTTAAAGGTTTTTATGTTTTCTATAAAATCTCTAATCCATTACATTATAAATTAGTAATTCTCAATGGCTGCTTTAATTTTTTATTTATTTTGCTGCATTTGCTTTTATACCCCACAAATGTCTTATTTCTTTACGTGTCTATGTATAATGACCGTAGTAGTTGAGATTCTTGAATAAATATATTTTTAAAAAAGGGATGATGATCCAGGATCCTGGTGTTTCCCGGGCAACGTCATTTAAGCCGGGATTACCCATTTTCGCGCCTCAACTTGCCTCGGAGAGGGGGAAGCCGACTAATAAGGTGCACACCAAATGGGAACACCCTAATCAAGTGTTGTTCTTGCACGCTTTCATACCCTTCAATGGGTTATTTGCATCAATTTCCCGCACCTCGCGTACACCAACTCTGCTCTCTATTCTTTTCAATTATGCACCGCATTTTCTAAAAAATTCCACTTTAGCCCGCGCAGAATGCAGATATTTTTTGTACTTGTGCTGAGAAAATTTCTGTCACCGGATTTTAAAAAGTAGCTCCTAGAATCATATAAAACAAATTTTTTTTAAGATTCATTGCAAAAACGTCAGTAATTTTTCTTAAAATTAATAATTATCTTTCTTTTACATTTTTCTATTTATTAAAAACTAATCATAACCACAACATTTTTATTTTTTGTTAATATAATTTCTTTCTTCTTTTCTACTACCTATCTGACTTTATAATTATAAAAAATCAGATAAAGAAATTATACAAATATTTGGGATAGGGCTGAAAGTAAAATGGGATAGTAAATTATTTCAATTATTTTTTTTATTTCTAGCGATTCCAAATTATTAAATTTAAGGCCAAAATAACTTACATTTAAAATATATAAACCGAACATTTAACTAGATTTTAATTCTGAAAAATAATTATTACTACATCTTTATTTCGTTGTCTGTCCGTCCGTCCGATTGTCCGTTGTCTGTCCGACATTACACGTCCGCAACTTTTTTTATAAAACCTTTTTTTTTCTTTTTTTTTTTCAGAACGACCAAGGGTCCACGGACATTTGGTCCAGCGGCAAAAGGACTACGGATATTTGGTTCAACGACAAAAGATCCACGTGACAAAATTATTATGTTTTTATCCCGATAGTAACAATTTCGTTGTCTGTCTGCCTGTAAAGTTTTTTAATTAAAACTTTTTTATTATATTTATAGCAAAATAAATTTTTATTCGTTAGCAACAACATGTAAACAATTTATTTTATGATTAAGACATTATTAATTTATCATCAAAAGTGTATTGTGTAATTACGAGTTGGTATATCATATTCAAAATGTTAATAAAATATTTATACTTTGTACTCTCATGTCATCTAACATCGTATATTAGGGTCCATAATGACCTGTTGAAGGTTTGTTTGTTAAAAAATAAAAATATAATTAAAATAAATAAAAACACTTTTCTTTGTATTAAACCACGATTTATTATTATGGGAACCGGTTTCGCTTAAACTTAAGCTTCATCAGGGCAACTTAATATTATACTTAAGCTTAATATTATACTTAAGTTATTAAGTTGCCCTGATGAAGCTTAAGTTTAAGCGAAATCGGTTGCTACAATAATAAAAAAGAAAAGTTTTTTCATTTATTTTAATATGTCAAACCACAAAATTATTGTTTTCTACCAAAGTATGCATAAAAATATTAGGTCCTTACATATGAAATTGGCGTTTAGTATGGGAGGAACATAAAGCCGATTTTTTTTTATTATAATATATTTATTTAATCAAAGTATGTACCATTGCTATCTATGCACTTTTGCCATCTCATAGGTAGTTCATCGATCCCTTTACTAAAAAAACCATTCGGACGGGAATCAATAAAATCTTTGATAGCGGTTTGGACTGCCCCATCGGAGTTGAATTTTTTTCCTTTGCAAGAAGTTATCCAAATTTCGAAAAAAATGGTAATCTATTGGGGCAAGGTCCGGGGAGTACGGTGGATGTCTTAGACATTCCAATTGAAGCTCCTCTAATTTGGTAGCCGTCTGTTGTGCAGTGTGTGGTCTAGCGTTATCATGAAGCAGCAGTGGCCTAGAGCGATTAACCAGCCTCGGTTGTTTAGCAGCTAGCTTTTCCATCATGGTTTGCAGTTGCTGACAATAGACATCTGCCGTAATCGTCTGGCCAGATTTAAGAAAGCTGTAGTGAACGACACCAGCACTAGTCCACCAAACGCTCACAAGTAACTGTTTTGGAGTCAATTTTCGCTTGGGGCATGGTTTGGCTGGTTCGGCAGGGTTCACCCATTGCGATGAGCGCTTTCGATTATCGTACAGGATCCACTTTTCATCAAAGGTAATGATTCGATTTAAAATCCCTTCATTATTGTGCCGGTTGAGTAATGCAACGCAGCAGTCAACGCGCGTTTGTTGATTTGCTTCACTCAATTCGTGAGGTACACACCTTTCAAGCTTTTTTACCTTACCAATTTGCTTCAAGTGGATTAAAACAGTTTTATCACTAACACCGCAGCCTGCAACTAACTCGGATGTGGTTTGCGATGGATCCGCTTCCACAATAGCCTTCAATTCTTCATTATCAACTTTGGTCTCCGGCCGTCTACGGGGCTTGTTCTGCAGGTCGAAATTTCCAGAACGAAAAACGTTGGAACCAAAAACGCACT
>JADDOH010009455.1:0-77263 GCA_016648135.1 Agrypnia vestita
CCCACATTTGTGGAATTGTCGGTTAACGACGACTTGAGAAGGGTCGATAACGCGCCGACCCATACTGGCTTGCTGGAAAGATCGCTCGCCGCGCTTTCAAACGCCTTGCTCGCCCAGAGAGAGACCCTGAGAGACGGGATGCAATCGCTGGTGAATTGGGCATCCGAACCCGGCACGGATCTGTCCGCTTCGGCTCCCTTCGAGCGGATTCAGTCAATGTTCACCAGCGATGCTCCGTACAATAAGATTTCGGACGACATCCTGCAGATTGTGTGCGGCAGACGGGCAGAGTGTATACTGAACCGGAGAAAGGCCATATTGGAGGGCTTCAAAGACCCTTTCGTGCGAGAAGGTGCGGCCAAAATCCCTCCAAGCTCGGGATACTTGTTCAATAGGGAAGAGCTATCGGCGTATATCCTAAAGAACGGGGGCCAGGAGAAGGTGATGGTCTCACCCGCAACCCGAAACCTGGCCCAACCGTCAACATCTCAGCCCCAGCCGTCAACTTCTCGTCGAGCTCCGAACCAGGGATACCTCCAGTCCCGTAAGCCCTTTCTGCCGGAGCCGAGGCACAGGGAGCGAGGCTCAGGGAACCCGCACAGGAGACCTAACCGGAAGGCAGACCACGGCCGAAAACCCGCTGGTGACCGTAGCCGCAGAGGTAGAAGATGACGCGAGGCTGAACAACCAGTTCTGGGGAGGACGCTTGAGGAGGTTCCAAAGCACGTGGAAGGAGTTCGGGGCACCACCTATAGTGCTGAGAATCCTCAAGGGCGCGAGAATCCCCTTTGTGGCCAAACCTCCGTTAGTCTTCCCCACCAGGCAGCTGTTGAGCAGCTTCAGCACGAAGGATTCTCGAGACATGTCGAGTCACATTCAGGCCCTGAAGATGTCAGGCGTGCTGGAAAGAGCAGATCATTCTCCGAGCTTCATCTCAAATCTGTTTCTAACTCCGAAGTCGGACAACTCCCTAAGGCCGATATTCAACCTGAAGGCGTTGAATGCCTTTGTGGAGGCGAAACCCTTCAAGCTGTTCAACCACTTTCGGGTCCCAGACTTCCTCCAGCCCAAAGATTGGTTGGTGAAAATCAACCTAACCCAGGCATACTTTCACCTACCAATAGCGGAATCGCACCGAAATTTCCTGAGACTATACTACCAAGGGGAACTTCTCCAGATGACCTGCCTGCCCTTTGGCCTGTCATCAGCCCCGAGAATGTTCGCAACGCTGTCAAACTGGCTAGCGGGACTCTTGCGGAAGAGAGGAATAAGGACCGTAGTCTACCTGGACGACTTCCTTCTGGCCAATCAGTCAAGGGACCTGCTAGCGACCCAGGCAGTAGAGACGGTCAATCTGTTCCAGCATCTGGGTTGGTGCATCAACCGCGACAAGTGTGTCCTTATACCTACCCAAATGCTGGAGTTTCTGGGCATAACTTGGGACACCGAAGCCAACCAGAAATCCCTCTCGGACCGCAAGTGCTCTGGCCTTCGCCAAGTACTGCGCCGCCCGATCGAGGCCGGCAGTTGCTCCCCCAAGCAGGTTCTAGGCCTCTTGGGGAGACTCAACTTCGCAAACTTCGCCACCCCTCGGGGTCGTTTGCAATTCCGAAGACTGCAGAGATTCAGCCGCCAGCTGCAGAGGCACGAGCCATCCAGACAAGTGGAGCTTCCTGCCGCGGTTCGGCAAGACCTAGAGTGGTGGTTGGAGGCCGTAGGGGAGTCCTGCCCAATACACGAAGCCCCCTTCTCCCACTTCCTGACTACAGACGCAGCGGACGCAGGTTGGGGCGGCCAGGTGGACGACAAGACGATATCAGGCCAGTGGACCCCAGAGCAGATGCGGTGGCATTCCAACCAGAAAGAAGCCTTCGCTGTTTACGCAGTGATCAGGGATCACGCTTACCTGCTAAGAGGAACGAAGACCCTACTGCAGACAGACAACAAGACAGTAGTGGCTTACATCAACAAGGAGGGGGGGACAAGATCATTGGGCCTTCTGAAGATAACTCGAGACCTCCTAGAGTTTATCGACCAGCAGGAAATATCTCTGACAGCGCAGTACATTCCAGGGAGATACAACGGGATTGCGGACCGACTCTCTCGGGGGACACCACTCCCGGAATGGCACCTCCTGGAACCAGCGACAGAGGAAATATTCCGAATATGGGGACGTCCTCAGATCGACCTCTTCGCATCGGCCACCGCCCATGTGGTGCCAAACTACGTGTCGCTAGACTCAACCGATTGCTCGGCCTCCTATCTCAACGCATTCAGTCAGCATTGGGATTACGAGCTGGCCTGGGTATTTCCGCCGCCCGAATTCCGCAGCGAATCTCGTCCCAAGAGTACTGGCGCACTTGAACCTGGCAAGAGGCACCTTTCTCCTAGTTGTGCCAAGATGGGAGAAGACATTCTGGAGGGCCGATCTCAAACAACGAGCAAAGGGAGGGCCAATAAGCGTAAGAAGAGATCTGAAGAGCGTCCTGATCGATACGTCGACAGGGTTTCCCCCACCGAGGGTGTCGGACCTCCAACTGGAAGTTTGGAGAATAGCAGTGGGTGGGAACAGGCTATAGCGGATTGGAGCCAGGAGGAACAGCAGCTGTTCAGATCTGGCTGGAGAGGCTCAACGCTGAACACCTACAAGCCGGCCTGGGATAGGTGGCAGCGATGGTGTACCACGCATTCTGTCCAACCTCATAACCCTCCCCCTGCAACAGTGGCAAGATATCTGGCCAACCTGTTCATCCACGAAGGGCTAGCCCCTCGAACAATATTGGTCCACAAATCGGCAATCGTATCCTTCTGTGGCCCAGCTCTTGATGCAGATAAGATTAGCTCGAACTTCCTCGTCAGGCACGTCCTTAAAGCCATCTCGGTTTCTGGTGGATGCACTGAGAGACCCCCGATCTGGAACCCCCGAGTAGTGGTGGAGTGGCTACGTGAAAACCCGCCAAGGAACAGCCTGTATGACGTGTCAAGGAGGACGGCCATACTACTCATCATGGCATCTGGGCGAAGAGTCCAAGATCTGACACTTCTCAGAGTCACCCCGGACCGATTGATCGACAAAGGAGACTCCATCACGCTATGGCCAGCCTTTGGAGCGAAGACTGACACGGCAAGACACAAACAATCGGGATGGAGGTTGAGCGCATCGGATGAAAGGAACATCAACCCCTTGTTTTGGATCCGAAAGCTGGTCTCACTCTCACAGCCGAGACGAAAGCCGGACATGAAAGAACTATTTGTGACGACAGCAGGTGAAGTAAAGCCAGCTTCACGGACAATGATAGGTGGTTGGATCAAGTCAATCCTAAGAGAGGCTGGAGTGGAAGCAACGCCAGGAAGTGTTCGTTCTGCTGTGGCTTCGTTGAATTGGCTGGAAAACTACCCGATAGAGGAGATCTTGTCAAGGGGAAACTGGCAGAGTGAAATCACCTTCCGAAAATTCTACCAAAGAGAGATAGTAGATAACCCCAAGCAACAATGCCCCCAGAGCTCATTAGCGCCTCTCTTTACGCCAATATAGGCAGTCACATATAACGTCGAACCACTAGGTCACCAGGTGATAACAAACAGATCTCTCATAATGGATTCCAGGCGTCGAGACGGAACACAAAATAAAAGAATTTTACCTTCCATTAAAATTCCTATTTTGTTTCCCTCGACGCCTGGAATCCAGGTAATCCTTACCTGGTGCATTATGAGTCATATGAAAGAAAAACCGTTGCGCCGACGTAACCGGAAACAGGGATACCAGCGGGAATAAATTGTCGCAAACAGGGAATCAGAGGGGGTAGGAACGCGTGTATAAGTGCCGAAACAGCAGGCTGTTCTCTCATAATGGATTTCAGGCGTCGAGGGAAACAAAATAGGAATTTTAATGGAATGTAAAATTCTTTTATTTTGGATTAATTAATATTTGTATAGATATATATACAGTTTTCTTTCCTTCTTAATATATTAACCCTTAGTACTCAAGTGCCGCCATAGAGGCGGCATGCATGGTTTGCCGTACAACTCAAGTGCCGCTGCTAAGGCGGCAAGAAAATAAAGTCTTATTTCTCAATATTTTTAACAGGGCTCGAAAAAATCAGATTTTTATAATAAAAATCAAAAAATCAGATTTTTTTATATATATCTGATATATATCAAAAAATGTTTTTTGTTTTTCAAGTAAAAAGTAAGTTTCAAAATAGTAGTTCAAACTGGGTATCTTTTTCGATATTTTAACGCAGCCTAGAACCCAGGCCCGATGACGTTTTTTTTTGGTTGTCAATTTTTTTTTTACAAAATATCAATATTTTTTTCAAGTATTTTGATATTTTTTTAACCATACAAATCCATTTCGAAAATTTTCGAAGCCGCCTTTAGGCTGATTCTAGAGCCTTCCAAGCTGGCAGAGCTATACTTATCGTTGACAAAGTGGGAGAAAAATAAAGGAAAGACTCGAAGAGCACAAAAGAGCCGTAAAAAACTTTAGTTTAAATTCAGAAATGGCAGAGCATGCCAGAATGGAAGGACACAAGTTTGATTCGAAATTATTATATGGGTGCAATAAAGGAAGAAAGATGGACATCTTAGAGATTTTAGAAATAAATAATAATAAAATAAATAGTAAAAATATAATTAACATCCAGATACCGCCCATAACCTCCCCACTCCTATCCATTCTAACCCCGCCCCCAACCCCCACCACCATTACACCCATCCAATCCCTATAAATTCTGTCTCGAATTATTTTTAATTTAGTTGTAAATGTGTTGTTATTGACAATGGGAGAAATCCCGAAAACATTCTAACAATTCAAAATAAATATAGTGGAATAAAACAGTGTTGTTTACTCTCTTTTTTAAATATTAAAAATGAATTTCCACAATGTTACAAACAAAAAACTTGAACACTTATCGTTGATACAAACAAATAATCAAATTAAATAAAAAAGAAGGCTAATAGAAATGATTACTTACTAGAGCATTAGAAACACTATACACATCACTGAAATTATGGAACTGAACTGCCATTCGAAATTTGAACTTAGTGTGTCGTTATATAGCGTACCTGTATCAAAAAAACAACCGTAGCACTTTTTAAAATACAACTAGCGTCATCTAGTAACGACCGTAGATATGAAAAAAATAACTTGTAGCACTTTTTAAAATACAACTAGCGCCATCTATTAACATTCGCAGAAAGTTTTTTTGGATACATATCAAAAATAAAAATCGAGCCATAAATATCGTGATATATATCATGATATATATCTGCAGATATATATCCTCGAACCCTGATTTTTAATACATTGTTTTTTTTTAGTTTTCAATGTGATTCAACTAGAATCATATTAGTATCACAGTAGCACAATTAAATAGTTATAAGGATGGAATAAATTAATCAAAATAAAACTATTGAAAATAGTAATAAGTTACAAAAAACTTTTTTTTAAAAAAGGGGTTAAAACGTTTAAAGTGTTTCCCAAAATAGTCTGGACGTTTTGGAATGTTTTAAAATGATCAGAAAGGCTCTGAAATACGCAAGTAAACGCGGAAAATGTTGAGAAGTCGAGTCGTTATAAATAGGGGCGACAAAGATCTGTCTTGTTTTGACAGCTGGCGAAGTAATTTTTTATTAAAAAAAAACACCTTTTTAACAGATAAATAAATAACACGATTATTGTGCGGTTTGAAGACAAAATTTGGAATGATTTTTTGCCCGGTTTACGCGGCCAATGAGGTTACTTGACAAATAGAACTCGTTCATTCATTAAAAAACTGGAGATATAACTAATAATAAGTTTTAAAAACCCATAAACAGATGTAAAATAGGTTAAATTCGCGTACATGTCTAGAGAGCGATTATCTCAGCCCCGGCATAGAGAGGGTAGAAAAATAGTCATGTAGATCTAGCTCCGGCATATGACTGGTTAAATAAATTAAAAAATTGTATGTATGTATGTGCGGTAAAATTTTAGTTTTTTTGAAATATAATTGGAATTCAAACTGTTTTTTCCTTTCGAAAGCTCATATTTTTTCTAAATCCTAATTAACATAACACTACTCTAATGTAACTCTAATTAATGCTAGTTATTAATTTATTCCATCTACTATACGTTTTGAGAATACTACATGATAATCATTGATATTTTGGTGGGTTGGTGATTGATGTACCACATGGTCGATGGCAGATCCCCTGACGTGAAGGGAAAAAAGAATTCCAATCCGATCAGGAGAATTCTTCCGTGTTCAGTGTGTTAGGTTGCATATGTGAAAGAATGTGTTCAAGTCAATAAGAGCATGTCAACATAGGGCATGAATTATACTCACTGTTTGATGTTGTAGTTTATTTCAATAATCTTTACTATTTGGATTGCGAACACGGATGTCACTTGTAGAGGCTGCAACGATTGTCGACAGAATGGTCACCGCTGAGGTTTACGCAGCACATTGCCTGTTTCTTGCACCCATTATTGACCGAAATAGCTGAGCACCACAATTTCAAGAACATTTTTAATTTAAATTTTCAATCCCTTTTTTCTAGGTGTGTGACAAAGGATTTGCTCGACACGCAACACTTTGGAACCATAGAAGAATCCACACTGGAGAAAAACCATACAAGTAAACATTTTCATATTTTCTACATTTTATGTACATTTATACATTTCCAGATAACTCATATATTTATGTGTATCATCGGCAGGTGCGAGATCTGCTCCTCAGCCTTCAGCCAAGCCGCTCACCTGAAGAATCACGCCAAGGTTCACTCGGGAGAGAAGCCCTTCAAATGCGACATTTGCACCGCTGCCTTTGCTGATAGGTTCGCACTCAAAAGGCATCGGGGGATTCATGATAAATATGGTAAGATCCATGGGCGTGTATTATCACCCTGATGTAATTCTATTGCTCTTTTAAAATGTGTCTGGCAATAATTAAAAATATAATACCAGACTGCACAGGGAGGGGAAAGTGAGGTTGATACAAATATTTGTTAACCTTTTCCATACGATGCTAAAATTGAAAGGATCGTTATTAATGTTTTACATTTTTTACTTATATTAATCATTAAAATACAGGGTGTCTCGTAGCTAGTAGCAAAAACTTCGGGTAGTCTCAATGCGAGGCAATGTCAACTCAGTTTGCAGCGCCGTAGAGTTAACATAATTCAGTGGGTAACAATGTCACCCTCCCGCAGGGTATAACAACAGGAATTAACAACTCAATTGCTTTCTGCCAGTTTGTAATAAATATTTTACTTTGCATTATTTTTGCTTTTAAAAATTCTAAAAAATATGTTAATCAATTTTTACCCCAACTTGAAGAAAAAATATCGACAATGATTATGTTACTATTGAAAATTTGCAATTCATTCTGCAGGTCAAACGACTCCAATTCAGTCTAGACAGCAACAGACCGCCGGTTCTGGTGAAGCCAACACGGTCGCGAACGTGGTGCAGTCAGAACAAGTTCAGGACCAGGGGATACAGCAGGGCATGTAGGCACGCGCTCCTGGTCTGCCATTTCGAGCTTGTAATGGAGGTAATGCCGGAAGTCCCTACGGTTATTAAAACCTGCACCCGGTCAGCTGACTGCTAGTTGCATCGATTGTGATATAGTTTTTAGCAGACTACTTGATAGGATTATGAAAGTGAAAATGATTGATTAAAGCAATCGGTGAATGTGTACTATCAGTGTAATATTTACAAGTTTTAAAATGTACATATTGTTTTTAAAAATAAAGAGCAGACGCAATATTCAGACAATTCTGAAAAGATTCCTTCGGCAAATTTGTGTTCAGGTCGAAGGGTGTATTTTCCTGTATCTATTGGACGGGAAATATATAGTCTTATCAATGTTTCACTCGTTCAGAGAAATCGAACATTGTGTGATAACAAAATATTAATATTTCAGTTTAATTTATCTGTTGTGCTTCCAAAAACCATTGTTTGAACAATATTCAGCTTGTCATGAGAAGTTAACATTTCAGTCAATTATGCCCACTTCACAGTGATCCACACGTTTGTGCAGCATCCGTACTGAAAAGTGAATAATAATATTTGAATGCTGTTATTAATATGTATTTTAAATTTATTTGTATATTGTGTTATATTTCCAATTATTACACAAATTCAAATATTCATCCCCGGTGAACTTGACAATTTTTTTCCCATATATTGGTTTTCATGCGACATACACAAAATGCATGGGATGCATCGCACTAACGTCAATGGTGGAATTTTGCCTCGCTGTCAAGGTTATCATTATTTATGTGCCATTTTTATTTTTTAAATGAATATGTATCATACTTTTATTTTTATTATATGACTATTGTACAGTGGAGTCCCCGTTAATTCAAAATTCAGCAGACTGATTAACATAATTTTAAATTACAAACCTTACTAATTCAAAATTCAAGAAACATAGTGTTGAAGATTGGTTAAGAAATCCTGTGATCTATTGCGTAATACAAAATAATTAACAAAACCTGTGTATAAAAATTTGCCCAAAATAACAAATTATAATTCATGCTTTATAATCATTTTTTCAGTTAAGTACTGTTTATTAAAATAATATTCTGGTGCAATTAATTTTCAAAACATGTCAGAGCAACATCTAGAGAATATCACCCCAACGATATTATTTGTGTAAGGTGAAATCTGGCATCATCCATGCTTTTGAAATTATGAATCAGATGTGTTAATGCCTATTTCTTACTGCTTGTGGCAACAATAGCTGCATCGTCATAAAATTAGATTTTTTTTACCCTTTTCACCCAAAATTATATAATGTGTAAATGTGCAGCTGTACACACTTGCCGAGGCACCCAGAGACAGGTCAAGAAGAAGTGTGTATACGATGCTCTCACCTCGCTTCCTCTCGGCCGTGTGCTGGTATTTTGCGCCCGAGTCACAGGTCCGTCTTGCGAGCACAAGCCGCCGGCTGCGCTTGAGTGAGATTGTTTTGAAAAAAGTGCGCGGTCTAACGAAATTGGAGTTTTTGGAACTATACCAAAGAGAATCGGCATTACGGGACCCGGCAAACTTAAAGCACAAAGACAAAAAATATTTTTGTATGCTGTATATATAAAAACGATCATAGCCAATAGCACAAAAACTAAAAGTAGCAGTAGCTTCAATGTCCCCATCTTGGCGAATATTCACACTTCAAATGAAATGAGGGTGAGCTCTCGGCGAATGTGTGCACCCGCCGCAAGATACAGGATTTATAATAATGCCAAATTACTGGGATTTTCAGTGACAATTTACTTTGCTAATGAAAATGATAATTTTGGTTGTTAAGTTTTTTAACAATTTTGAATTAACGAGGTTCTTCTGAATAGAGAGTGTGATAGGAACAATTAATCCATTATTTATTATTTCAACAAATTGTACTTAAAAATGTGGGCTCGATGCCTTCGCGGATAATTATGAAGTCTAGATGTAATAAAAAAATGTTCTGTGATTTTAACGATTTCAATGAACTTAAATCACATCCAATAACAATAATGAATGATCCATAATATTATTGTATAGCTGGTTTTTTGGATGATGATAATATTTTAATCCCGAAATGGCACAAATCATGTCACGCCAGTAATAAGAATTTGAATCAATTATGCAATTAGTCGATAAGCAATCAACAAACAAGTGAAGTGCCACATTATTATTCTCGTATATTATGAAATGGTCCGATAGGTTGTTAAGTGAATGTTTAGTGAATTTATGGTTTTATGAAATTATTGTGTATGACATGCGGAAAAATATCGAAAACATGCCTGTGTTCATTATTGAAATGTGTACTTTGGATCGATACCTGGAAGTAACGTATCGTTGAATTTATTTTACATATCACATTATAATTTAAACGGTTATGCCACCTTGACATTTTCAAAAAAATATATTTTTTTGCTTCATCTTATAGTTTGAAGTTCTAGAAATAATTGGAGTCATCACTCATTAAAAATCTTCCAAAAATTGGCTGAATAATAGCAATTTGTAGCTAACCTGGTAAATGAATTACATTTTTTTTGTTTTTTCTCGAAACTCCCTTTTTCAGAATCTTGGAGATGATATCTCAATAACTATAAAGCCAATTTTGTTTAAATTTTGCACCAACTTTACTAATAACATTTGCTTATTATGATTTTTATATTAAAATTTTTTTAAACTGATCTCATTTGTATAAAACAAAATTACATCATTTGACAAGAAAATAATTAACTTTTTCATTTCACTCAAACCCTGGCGATGTGATATGCGTGTCACGGACCTTTGTGGGACAGCACATAACTCTGCCATTTTTAAATTTCCACAATAATTTGTTAATGAATTAATAATAACCAAAGTATGCCATAAATAATGATAGTAAAACCAATTTTATTTTTGTAATAGTTACGTCAATTTTTTTTTTAAATTTTAATGTATTTTTTGATGCTTCAAGGTGTTGTAACCCCTAGATAGTGTCACGGTAGATATTTATTATACAAGAGTTTTCCAAATTCTATCTCGAGACATTCCTCTAAATCTTCTCCCTAAATATAGTCTGTTAATTAACGAATCAAAATTTCAATAATATTTAGCATTGTCCTGGAAACTCGACACGAGTTGGACTATCCGATGGGTTTGGATCTGACCAATTTTTATATTGTTCGACTCCATGTCCATTAGGTGTTAAAATTAATTCTCGGCCTATTTTCAACAATGTATTTTTATGCTTCAATAGGCCAAGAGACGTACTACTGGAGCGGAATATATTACAAAATCACCCAGGATTGAGTACATCACATAGATCAAAGACAGTGACCCCACTGAGATCAAACTTGGCACCCTCGGTGTGAGAAGCCATTGTTTATTTATAAAAAATTAAATAATATTTTAATGTGCAATGTAATCTCTTTTGCCACCTGTTGGCAGCCAGCGAATCACATCCCGGTAAAAAGATGGTGATTAAGAATTGATAAAGTCGGCAATGCTTTAAAGACATTTATTTGGTGTTTTCAAGTGCGAATAAATGAGGTATCGTAGGAACCTGAAAAATGGTGATCAGAAGTCTGGAGAATAAGGGTGGATTTCCCAACCCAACAAAACTAGGCCGGTCTTCTACTCAATTCTTTTAAAACTCCATCTTCTAGGATCGGGATAATTTAGGCAAATAGATTTTGCTTGCTGAGTTATTCAAGTTATTCCAAGTTCTGACGCAGAATTTCTTCCAGTAGGAATTATTTAATTATTTTATTTAGGGACCAAAAACAAATTCATAGATGTAATATTAATTTATAAATAGAATTTTTTTATAAAATTTTTTATTTGAAATTAGTGCAGCATCAATTATTGTCCATTGTTCTGTAAAACAGAATTGCGGACAGTTAGCTGCTGTTCATCACTTGCCAGTTAATTTTTTTCAGAGCTGAAAACAATCCATCGACACTCGCTAGTGACTTAGCGAGTATACTTGAGCAGCTTGACAGGCAGGCAGTTCTGCGTGCGTTGGGTGACTCCTAATAGCCTCAAATGCTGATTTTACTTGGCGTCTAACCCATACTCCGTCATTTTGAGTCTTCACACAAAAATGAAGTCTTCTTTATTATAATTATACACACATTTGAGAAATTCACTAATATTTTTCTCGTATTTATCCAGCTCTTGTTCGAAATTTTCATTATTATGTCATTGTCAATTTTTTATTTCTCAAGTGGGGAAAATTTTGCCCGAACATTCATTCATGTCCGAGTTCATCCTTGTGGCGAACTTAAAAAAAGAAATATAGTGTGGATGTACGTAACCTCCGGCAAGGAGATGCTCACCTTGCAAAAGATTTTATCCTAATTTTGGCATAGTGGATGAAATTCCTAGTCCTATTTTATTTTGCACGAGAGTTTCGTAGTAGCTTCAAAAGTTGCTGGTGTATAGTTCGACTTTACCAAGAGATCTGACCTTGTCATTCCGTGTCATGACCGTGTATTCAGCTTGAATCGGCATCAGCTCTCTCATTCCAGTAGCAGCTAATTTTATTTATATTAATTATTATACATGTATCTAAATACATATGTATTATGCTTAGCAAGGACCGAGTCCTGTTTCGAATCATATACATGCATCACATTTTAGTTAATTTATAACAATATAATGTTATGTTTGTTACATTTTATGTAAGAGGAAATGATAAATAATAAATCCAAAAAAGTATAATCATTAAAGTAAGATATATTAAAAAACAAATAAAACATTTTCAGAAAATGGTGCAACAGAACCTAGTTAATTTGAAATTCAAGGTATCGAAAAAAATAATTCAAATCGCGATGTGATTGCGAAATTTGCAAGATATCATAAAACTCTTGAAAAAATTGTTAATTTTGCGGAAAACTTTTTTTTTTTTGCGTATTTCAAGAATTTATTTTGAAAATGCTATATTTATTATGCTAATTCAATTTAAACATATGTATAGATAAAAAAAACATCTAAAAAAATTAGTTTTTAAAACACGTTAAAGAAATTCAAATTATGTGACATAAAATGTATTGATTTATGGCACATGAATGAATTACCGGGGTTCTCGAATTATCAATGTCATGTAACCTTTTGGGAATTGTGTGCTTCAACAATTTTGAATTATGCAAATTTTGAATTTTTGGGATTTTACTGTATATGTAAATGCAATAGTAGAAACTGAATCCAGAGACTTATCGCCCCTGCCACCCATTCTGTTTTTCTGGTAACTCGGCTAATTGCAACCTTTTTTAGGGTTAGAGAATTCTGCAGGTTGATAAATTCGACAGGGTGGTCTTGGTGAACACTTAGTATGAACTTTTGTCTAATAGGGTCCCATTAAACAAAAGAAATATAGATATCTCATACCAATGGCGACATCTGTAATAGTTTATGGAAGTGACAAATTTTTAAACCACGGAGGGTGGTAATAAAAATACAACTCACAAATGGAATAAGGTGTGGTAGTTTATCATGGGTGAAATTGGTGAATGTTACGTTGTGTAAAGTGATACAGACGGCATTAATTTTATAGAACTCCATCAACATAATAGAGATGCGAACACGGAATACGTGTCACATCAATATTCTTACTATTTCCAAACTAAGCTAAATGCTTGTGCTATGAAAATAGGACTAACTTGCTAGTCTGGAGTGAGGTTCGAACCCGTGACCTTTGGATCACGAGGCGAGTGTCCTAACTACAAGACCAACAAGCTATTCTTATTATTATTAATCAAAAATAAATAAAAATCAAGCATGATATTTTTTGATCCTATATTTAATTTTTTCAAGTCAGTCAAATTCGTCAGTTGATAACAACCTAGACAGCTTAAATGATTGTCCATTTATTTGGAAACATTAAATATAGAACTGAAAACGATTTCGTTTGATTTTTATTGTACTAATCCGCATTTACATATTCGCATGAGTTGTGAAATGAATCACGTGATGTGCATTTGTAAACAGTATCATCGCCAATCGTCACGTATCGTGCCTCGCCACTTGCGTTATTGGCAGTTTTCAAGGATCTTGAGGAAGGTGCATGAGGCGCACTCGGTAAATTTGTGTAGTTCTTGATCAGCATGTCTCGTCGACTGTCTCAACGGGCAGCGAGGCGCAAGCGCTAGTGTAAACCCGGTGTTAGAAGAAATTCTATTATCTGCAGCATTGGAAACCTATGGATGTTTCAAATCGAGTATTGTTTCTGATTGGATCTTGGGAAGCACTTGTATACAATCATCTGATTTCTTCTCAAACTAATATTTACACTATCAAAATTTATTAACATATGACCTCTATAAAAATTCATCTATATTACATGATTTTAATTATTTTCTGTATCCTATGGCAATGAATTGTTTTACATCACAATATTTTAATAATATCCTTGTTTATTTGGATCGTTTTGAAATGAGACTCTCGCTGTGAAATTCATTTTTATTGTTTCAAAATATATGTATACAATACTTGTACAAATAATGTATTTCAGTTGTCGTTGATTTAGACAAATAATGTTTTATTTTTAGATAAATGTACAATGGAATCGCTGGATATATTATGAATATTTAGATTATTACAGTTGCAATAATGATCATATTTTAAGTATGCATGTATAAAAATTGTATATAATTTTTTAAGGACTCAAATTGTATATAGTTAGTACATAAGCTATTCAATAATATTATTGTATCTAGACATCTGTATCTTATGAGAATTTGTCTGCAGAACTCTACAAAGTCAACATAAACTTTTTGTTTTGGATTTATGTCAGTGGATGGGTACACAACATTCAAGTAGTGGAATACATACAGGCTCAATGTGTAATTTTGCTGAAGTCATTAGGTGTTTTATTTTTTTAATTCAAATATTATCATTAATAACCGAAACTACCAAGTCCATTGAAAGTATGGTTCAATGCAATAAAGTTAATAATTGAAAACTATTTTGTTTTTATTTTAAGTGTAATTCAAACGCAATTTCAAGCATTTTGTAATGCCTGCTAACAGGATCATTAAGAATCCTATATACAGAATAATGCCTGACTGTCACGGTTAGCTCTGTAATCAGAATACTCTCCTGTAAAATCTGGTTCCTGGATCATAAACAATAAATCGTACGAACCCTGGGTGACATTTTTCAATAAACATTTCATTTTAAAGGTCATGTACACTGTAGAACACAAAGTGTGCGACCTTCTATACATCAACTAATATTAGATGGTCGCAACATGTCACTATAATAATATCATTCCATTGCTATAAAAATAATTTAAATCATTCACTAATTACGTAGGTGACTACTGGTTCTGTTATTTAAAATTTCAACTATATAAAGCAACAATTTAATCACAGTGCGCCGGGGAGAGTCATAAAAGCTTTAAAACACGTACAAGTATAAAATATATGTTCTCTATAAAAAATTAAGTAATGTTTCTAAACAATTTATAAAAATATAACATGGCTCTTCCATTTGCGACAGTCTTTTAAAAATTATATCATTTATTAACATCCATTTTTTATCATTTTAAAAAATGCAGACTCGAAAGTGCATTAGGATTTCTTTGTACCCTGCTTACACGGGAAAAGGATTTAAAAATATATTTTGCAGGCTTTCTTGACAGCCTTTGAAAGGTGAGCATGCATACAGCAGTGCATTATACACATTCCTAAAATATGTTTTGAGTAAATAAAGCGTAAGGTTATCTAAAACAATTTTCCTACGTGCTAATGCTTTAAAATTAAGTCAGTCACATAACAATTACAAATTAACCCGAAACCTCTAACATTTTTTCAACATTACAAATCTTTTCCCTTGGTTTTCCCACCTTTTTACCCATTTCCATTTCATACTTATCAATCTTCTCCCAACTATCCCACGTCACTATTTTCACATTTTTCTCCTTTAAAATAACGCGAAGTCCGTCCATTCCATCTTTACTGATGTCGCAACTCAAATGCGAGTTGAAATCTCTGCATATATTTTCGCCGACTTCGAATGCATTCGACATTGTTGATAAAATGACGCCGACAGGACCAGTTCTCAACCATCCAGTAACGTAGAGACCCGGTTCGATGAGGCTGCCTTCGATTTCTATTGTGTCGGTTGAATTTTCGCCCGCTAAAACTCTACCATGCTCGTTGACAACGTAACCCTTTAAATCATCAAAATTAATATCATTATCTGCCTGAATACTTTTGTACCCTATGCTTCTAAATACCAAATTGCAATTTAAAATTTCTCTCTGTTCCGTGCTGACACACTGCTTCGTCGAATAATCATCTCCGGTCAATTTATTGAGTCCCAGCTCTATACCCTTGAGTACTCCGGAGTCGGATGTGAGAAATTTCAAGGGGCTTCTACAAAAAATGGGGAAAAAAAACTTCTTGCACGGAGATTTCATATCTGTTTCTGAAAGACTTTTAAGCATTAGCTCGGTGAGTCTTTTACGAGGTCTTGGAAGGTCTTTTATAACACTTTGTACATCCTTAAAATCCTGTTCTCTCCAGACGGTTTTACATCCGGGTAGTTTTATCTGTTCCCTTAATTCTTTTATTGTGAATGCGGCTTGAAGGGGTCCTCTTCTCCCGATGAGGTGGACGTTTTTAACCTTTGACGTGACTAGAGTGGTTAGTGCGTGTTCCGTTATGTCGGTTTTTCTCAATATATCAATGGGTGTGAGAAGTATTCTCGCTACATCCATAGCGACATTTCCTTGACCTAAAACCGCGACAGAAGAGCCAGAGAGATCGACCTGGAAGAAAAAAGGAAAATCATATTGATAAGAAAATTTACAAGACATAACGGCTTATTCTATTTCAAAATTACATAGTCAATTCAGTGTTTATAAGGCGTATTTATTTTAAAGTTATAGAATTTTAAAACGAGATAAAACATGAAAATCATGGAAAAGGGCACGGTATTGGCTTTATTGCAAATATATTTTTTAAGCCATTAGTGTATAAACATGATTACGATGCCGCAATGAGATCACTAAGACTGCTGAGGAGATGGTTTGGTCATGTGAAACGTGTGAGCGAGGAAAGGATGGTTAATAAAATATATGAGGCGAGTTTTGAAGGCAGCGGGAATAGAGGGCATCCGCAAAAGACTTGGCACAATCAGATACTACAAATATTGAAAGATGGCCCTGTTAAAAATCCTCAACAACCGAAGAGCATTTATGAAGGTAGCCGAAGCAAAAGTGGTGTCAAGATAAAAAAAATATGGAGTTCTATCCTCCGCCTACCCCCGTGGAGAAACGTTATAGTAAGTTAGATTTTAGAAATAAATTTGCATAATTTGCAAGCGTTCAAGGTTTAAGCCTTGAACGCTATATTTACTGTGAAATGGCAAATCAAACTGAGCACAAATCAAACTGAGCACAAATCAGCTTTCAGCCGTCAAATTGGCTGTCGCTGGAAAGTCTTTCCAATTCAAAAACAAACATCTAAAAAACACCCTATATTTAAATACTAATGGCATGAAATTATCTTTCTGATAAAGCGAATACCACAGCTATTATCACGATTTTTAGATTTTATTTCATTTAAAGTTCTGTACCTCTAAAAAAGAACCCTATAGTATAATGTTCAATAAATTCTCATAGCAATATTCAATCAATCCTCAGCAATGTTTAATAAATTTTCTTGTATTTTTGTGGTGTGTGTGCAACTGCTTTTATATTTTACACTCGCGCTTATTCAAGAAAATCTGTTAGATGTGTTACATATCAAATTGGTCAAATGTCTCACAGGTAGTAGCAAAAACTTTACAGGTGGATGGATTCCTGCCTTGATAATGAATCGAAAATGTTCAAAATTTTTTGATAGACCTGTAAAATTTTTGATACTAGCTATGAGACACCCTTTATAATTGATTTTTTTCTAAATGTTCGAAGCAAATACTTCGGCTGCTAACTGGTTGGATGGATTTGATCATAAAGTTGACAAAGTCAATGATCAAAAAATTGACAAAGTCCTCTATTTTTATTTATTAGATTATTTCTGAAAAAAGTTAAGTTATATTAACCGTTTTAATGCTGAGCCATTTTCTTTAATTCTATTGGTACAATAGGAAAAAATTGATAAAATATAAACTTCTCGGACACTCGCCAAGTTATTATTTTTTACCCATCTAACTCGCGCGCGAAGACACACTGATGTGAGCAGCGCCATCACGCTTCACGCAATTTTAGATAGGATGCAGATGAAGCGCGATGGCGCTTCTCAGCACTTAAACGGTTAATAGGTTTTGTACCGATAGACCTTGATTCACAGTGGTATAAAAAAATGAACAGATGAGTGTAATATTTCACCAGATAATTGCATACCTTTAAATGTTGATCACCGGGAACTCCGTTGTACCAGCCTACAAATTTTCTCGCGGACAAGACATTGATTGAATCTTCATTTTGAATACCTAACTTTCTATCTTCATCTGCACCATAAGCCTGTTAAAAATTAAGTTTGTATTATATAAACAATTTAATTTCTATCTGAGCATAAAATTTAATAAGTGACCAAATTTGTTAGATCAATTCTAAAATCCTTGTCCAATGTGATGCTGAATGTGTTAGTAATGCACACAGGTGCAGTAATCATAATCTCTCCTCATAGGCTTAGAACACACCAACAAGGTCAATTACCTAACTAATTAATTACTAATTCACTCTGTAACTACTTATCAATTCTTTTTTAAAGTCAAATTAATGGAAAGTATTGAATCTAGAATTCTTTTCGTAAGTAAAAATATAAAAACGTACATATAGTAGCCCAACGAGCTAAAGGCAAGCAGGGATTGAAGTGCTGTGAGGGGAGTCTCTTTCCCCTGCGCATCTCTATACCTGCTAGCCACCTTTATTTAGTGTTGTACATGCCTGCATCGATTCCATGAATTCAAGCAGGCATAGTGATTCATACCACTATCTAAAAGTCACTCACCACGCACATTCCTTACACTCGCCTTCAGTTTGTTGGCTGACTATAAGTGGTCTTTGAGAAAACAGTGTGAGATAAGATTATATTAGATATGTTTTTTCAGCATACAAAATGGGGTCTTTAACCTTTACATGTCTAGCTCTTGAGGGTCGGTCGAATACTCATATTTCAAGACGGGACTAATTCTCTGGGTGAAAGGAACAACGAATGAGTCAATAAAATTGAGTTTGCAGAGTTGTTCTTTAGATACATATCTAGAAAGGAAAATTAGATGAGTCAGAAAATAAAATAAAATGAGACTATTTTTAATTTTTTGAAAAAGGACAAACGACATGAATAATTATTTAAAAAAATTGGCAAGAAAGAACGACTTTAGTCAACTTGATTTAATGTTATTGTGCAAAAAAAAGTACTGGTACAAAAATTAGATAAAAATACAAAGGTTTTAAGAAATATTTCATAAGCAAACGAAATTCCCAAATTTTGTTTTGGCTCTTCCTTTTTAACCCCCCCTGGGCCGCGGACGCACATATCCGACAGGCACAAAATAATTTATTTATCGACGGCCGCGTATCGAATTTGAAAAACGTAATTTTTTCCCAATAGAGAAATCCTGTTGTGACCTGTCGTTCCATTTTCAACTCAAAAACATCACCGATTATATTTTAAATCAACAATCAAAACGGAAGTTTTTCTGCCGTCAAAATCGTATAGAGAAGTTGTAGATGTCGCCCCGATCGCGTGTTGTGCAATCGAAATTCAAATATTCCATCGTCAAGGTCACGCGCAATGTGCGCGGGAAATACGATTTATTTTTTTCGATTTTCGATTTATTTGTACAAGTATATACAAATATATACGATATGTTTTGCGATATTTGTCAGTTTTTGTTGGTTTATGATTCAATTGAATACTAATAGTGATTTATTAACAAAAATACACGCAATTTTGTTGCGTTTATTTGAAATATGTGTGTGTGTGAAAGTGTATCATATTTATGTGTTATGAGTGCGATGTCCCGTCGTGTGCCGTGCCGTGCAACAAAATATATCACACAGAAGAAGATTATTATTATTAATAGTAGTGTTGTCTCTAATAAACAAATAAAAAATTATTATTATTTTTCAGAAAATGTTGCGCTGGCAACATTATGGAAATTCAAAAAAAGATTATTTTTTTTACTTAAATGATAAAAAAATCATTGCGTTTCGTCACTTACGATAAAATAATATGAATGTGTGTGTTTTTTTTTTAATATACGCATGTTTTCATGGTTTTTTCGTAAAAAGAAAAATCACAAAAAATTCCGAAAATTTACGGCCCACAACAAGTTAAAACCCGCATTTTTTGACTCCTTTGGTCGTTCCTTTCGACAAAGACACGGAATTAACGTATCCGCTCCCCTTTCATCGATGCAGACAGGATAGCGCAAAAACAGTGTTTGTTTTTTCTTGTCAGACGTAAATCGCAAGTAAAAATTGGTGACGCTGTGAACAATACACGTCTTATCAAGGAAGCATTAGAAATCTACAAGCAACCGATAAATATTAATAGAGATGATGGTCTCAAATTAAAAACATCTTGGTATCCGGCGCTTCAAAGTCATTCTCGTCGCAGACTCCGCAGAGATAGTGATCAGACAACAGATGAATTATATACACAACACATCATGACTTCGGCACGGTATTGCAAGCCGATACTTAACCACAACACCAATACTCACAACAAGACATCAGCCCTGATGATGGACCCTGCAATGGGATCCGAAACGTCGGCCCAAAAGGTTGTAACAACACGGCATAATACCCCAGGAAACATAAACTTGAAGATTGTGAACAAGTGTTCCTCGATTGATTATTTTTATTTTTTTACTGACCGGCAAACCCTGACCTAGTTTTATACTTGGCAGCCACAAGTAAAAATATATGATTTTGTAAACAGGTGTCCCCTATTTTTATTTTAGTTGAAATCTAAAAAAATAGGAGCAGTGAGAGTTTCACTTTTATCATGGACCGTGGTTAAATAAAGGTAAACAAAGCTGACACATTTGATAAATATTTTATTTAGTCATGACAGGAAATATTTTTTATTAGATGAACATTTAAAAACAAGACAATTAATTTAAAAAAATAGTATTTAAATAAAAAAATAATATTAGTATTAGTTATAATCTTCTAGACCAGCGGTACATAACCTTTTTTTTAGGCCACATACATATGTTTGCCAAGTTACACAGGCCGAAACATTATACTGATATGATGAAAAAAATTCATATAGGGAAAAACAGTATTGGTTGAAACCTGTTTGATTCAAATTGGGTCACCGCCACTTGAATTATAAACAAATATATTTTTTTAACTACAACAGAATGAAAATAACACGTATCGCTAATCATCGTACCAGTTAATATCAGCTCAAACATTAACAGCTTATTTCCCTATATGAAATTAATTTTCATCATATCTATATGCTCAAAATACAATAATGAAAAAAATAAAACTCTAAATTAACGTGTATTCAAGCGATTATTTTTGTTTAGCGTCTTAACAAAAACAAAAGATTAATAAATGCATATGAAAATATGATTTATGAGTACGGATTCCAACACCTTATTACAGACGTAACGAGCGACGAAATTGTAAAAGGAAAAAAGTCCAGATTGCATAGACCACATTGTGGCGGGAAACCGTAAAGACACAATGTATAAAAATACAGTACCAGTTTTGACATACTCAAAATATTGTGTGAATTATTTGAATGATAAAAAAAGTAGGAATAATATTTAAAGATTTCAAAAAAGCATTCGTCACATTGGAACACAAGATTTTATCGACAGTAATGGATGAATGTGGAATATGAGGACCACTAAAAAAATGGCTAAAAGAAGCATGACAAACACAAAACCTACACTCTGTGGTTGAAATTATGTATGGTTGAAATAACAAATTAATTCTTAAACCATAGAAATTGCCGGTTTTAAAATGACAGGAGTTTGTCTTTTTGTTTGTGCGTATTTCAAGATATTCAAAACTTACAATGCAAGATTTTTTTTATCGCGTTCCTGATAATAAATGTGTTATAGGCCGCATATAAAAGCTTGGTGGGCCGCAGATTGAGTATGGCTGTTCTAGGCTAATAAATTATAGAATACTGCACAATAAAACGAAAAAATGTTACCAATAAAACGGCATGGTAGTTTTCTCTCAGTTGAGATAAACTGATATCTTTTCCAAGGGAAATGTTGCCATAGAAGTTGACCTTTTCATTGAGGGCGGTTTTGGTAAAGGTATGAATTACATTTTTTACTTCAGGATGATCAGGAGCTACACCAAATCTGCAAAATATAAAAATTTATTCATGATTTAAAAGTAATTTGTTCATGATTGAAATTATTTTTTGAGTCGCAAATCTTTAAAATTTTTTGAGAGACCAGTTGAAAGTGAGTGTGTGTACTTATAAATCCTTGTTATTTTATTCAAATCACATATTACAGTAAGGTGATTTCACGTGAAATCACCCAGCTGTGGTTGCTTGACTGCAATAAAGTATATGTGAGACAAACAGAATGCACAAATTCAAAATGGGATGAATACAAACGGGCATCAAACTCGGCCATCCAGGAAAATCAGGATTGGCTGGGCACTTTCTGGATATCGGTCATCATTTTTCATTTGAACCGAAGATCCTAGGAAAGACCAAGAATCACCAAGCGCATCTTATCAAGAAGGCACTTGAGAATTAGCACTCAGTTAACGTTAATAGAGATAATGGTCTCAAATTAAAAACATTGTGGTATCCGGTACTTCAATACCAATCTCGTTGCAGATTCCGCAAAGATAGTGATCCGACAATAGATGAAACAACACATAACACAAGACAACTCGTGACGATACACACTGACACCCTGCTTTCGACACAGTATTGCTAGCCAATACTTAACCACAAGATCAAAAACCAAAATATCATATGAAATAGGATTTGAAATGTCGGCTAGAAAGGTTGTAGAAACACAGGAGAATACCCTAGAAAACTCAAACCAGAAGATTTCGGATGTTTTGTATCTACATACTATTGTAAACGATGCCTGTTTCAACACATGTATTTCTAGTAAGACAGGCACTGGTATGCACAAGGGCGCCGTAACAATTTCTAAACTATATTAAAATTTAAAAAATATTTGAAACTCAATGGGTAGCAAAAATTTAATTTTAAATAGTCGAATATAGGGTGGAGAAAATTCAACATGTAAAAAAGGAAGTTAACACACAAAAAACTATGAATTTAAATTGAAAAAGAAGTTAAATTACAAAACACTATTTTTCAAAGAATTTTGACTTTGCGGACGGGCAGAATAACAATGTAAAAGTGCTCAAAAAACTGAGGCTGCCCGCCCTATGAAGCCGTGCTTTATTTAACTTTACAAAAGAGATAAAATCTCGCGCATTTCTGGGTCGACCCGAAAGCTCAGGTAATACCTCGCGAAGGGAGAGGTATATTTACCGTTTTTAATATCAAATTGAATGCCTGGCACATCCGCATGTGAACTTCATTACGACGGATGTATTCGGATGTGCCAGCATTCACAAATTGTCACAAAAAGTACGATTTCGTTCTCTCAATAAGACATATTGAGTCTCCCAGGCTAATCTAATATATTATTATGTGGCGAAATCTGACAGGAAATGACGTGTCGCTTACAATGATATGTGGCATACTGGGTTTGGTTCATTTCTAAAAAAGTTAATCTCGGTGAACTTTTCGACGAGCCATGTCTTTCTATCTCCACACATTGCTTGGGTGCATTCCATAAACGTCCTTTTCTCCCATTGGAGTGCAAAAGTGGGCCCTGACGCTGGGGCCCTTGAGGAGTCAGACGACCACCTCAACATTTTTAGTACCATTTTTACGAAACTGGCAAAAATAGATAATTAATATTTAAATTAATTCCAAAACCTTGTGACAGGATCCTTGGTCATGAAGACATGGGTACTCTTCCTATCGCAAGAAAAATTAACCAAACCCTTTATTTCATGTCAGTTTTCACCACTAATAAGACCGCCAAACACCCGTTCATTTATTTAAAAAAACAATAAAAATATATAAAATTAAAAATATACAAACTAAATTACACAAAATTATGACATGGTTCAAAATACAAAATTAAAGCCTAAACATATAAAATTAAAATAAATAAATGCAACAAAACAAATGCAGGAAAACAAATAGGCCCAAATATCTTATCAGTAGGTACCAGCGGTGCCAGCCGTTGAGAACAAAGAGCGTGTTTATTTATTCAAGAAATGCTCGATAGCTGGCAGCGGTGAGTCATTCATGTTTATTTACATTTATATATTACAATTATTTGCTTAGGCTCACATCAGAAAAATACAGTTTATTAAAATTATTTATACGGGTCTTTTCAAAACACTACATTTTACACTTATTTCAACATGAAAAATTACAAATGGTTCGGCGGACGGCTGCCAGAGGCGCTTTCGCCATCGTGCTAAATATCGAGAAAGTGAGCTCGTAAAAATTCCTTTTTTGGGGCCACTGCACCAGTCCTGTGCGAAACAGGCACAGTCCAACCAACATTTTTATATTCAACTTAAATAGAAATAAACAAATGAATAAATATTTTTATCCCTCAAAGTGAAGCTCATATGCCATGGATACAGTGTGGTTGCCTAGGTTAAGAATATGGTGTAAACATGTCATCACATTCATGGACACTTGGTAGTTTTGACACCTTCCAATAGGTCACTTATTACATCTTTAACAAAGTATGTAATAATGATAAGTAAAATTGATATTCGGCTGTATTCTGAAAACAACAACATTGGGATCTTAAGATTATCCCATTATCCCAACACTAAATAGACGAGACGTAGTTATACGTCGGTGTTTGTTTCTTTCAGTTTCTACTTGAGAGAGAGAGGGAGAAAGAATTACATGACGGATATCTGTCAAACATCAAAATATAAATACGAGTCCAATGTGATAATGACAATTTTGCCATAATTTTACATCAGGACGCTGTGGGAGAACCTTCTGTTGTTAATGAATCAAAAATGTGCAAGCAGCCATGACCTAATATCAATAGTTACGGAGTTACGCAATAACAAAGTTTGCATTTTTTTTCAATATTACTAACTTATTTTTTACAAAAAGTTGAACTATCATTACAGTAACTTATATTGATTACGAAAAATTCATTAGTTTCAATACAAGTTACATAAAATGATAAAAACCTTGCAGAAATTCCAATTGGAATTGGAAGGTTTCTATTACTTTATTTGACTTGTATTAAAAGGAATGAATTTTTTATATTCCATATAAGTGACTGTAGTAATAGTCAAACGTTTTACAGCAAATAAGTCAGAAATATTGAAAAAAAATGCAAACTTTGATATTGCATAACTCCATAACTATTGATGTTAGGTCATGGATGCTTGAACATTTTCGACTCATAATTAAGGCAGGAATATAGTCCTGCGAGGTTATAAATGTTTTCCAAATAATCCTGTATAATGTAATCAACAAAATGATGTTAAAAGAGTTGTGATAGGTAGTTCAGTCAACAGTCGAAATTTGACATCTATCTGAATAGCAATGTTAGATAATGATAAAAAAAGTCATCTAAGCTAAGTACGGTTTGTTGTTGACTTATTCAAGTGGAGGGGTCAGAATGTGAAAGGAGTTCTTTCAAACATTACTGGGAATACGGAAAGCAAGAGTGAATTACGAGTAGGTCGGCACTAAACTATATTTAGCGAATTATTATTTACACATGATGGGAGGGATTGCACTTCTCGTAATTATAGTAATAACAAAAGTATAACTCGAAGTGCGTGTAGTACACAGTTTAATTTAGTTTTAAAATATATTTATTGATCTTTTGCTTAATTGAATGAATTGTTTTAACACTACTAGTCTGTTAAACAGACAAAATACGGAAATCATTTTGTATGGGTTTTCAAGTGAATACAACCTTCCTACAGGCTTAACAAATGCTTTTACACGAATGTGATTCGAGCATTAATTTACAATTCAGATGAAGAATCGGATTGTTTTTGTAAAATGTACATAATAAACACACATACATAAATAATACCTTCATTCTTACGATTCATACATTATTCATATTCCTACAAATGTAATAAATTACTTTGGGCTCATGGTTTAAATGCAAGTTTGATATTAAATTATTCTGAAGATATGAATCCATGAAAAATAATATATAAATCAAGGACATTTTTTAGTTGGGAGTATTCATATTATTATTATTACTGTACAGGATGAACTTTAAAAACTACCATAAATTAGTTTTACTATAAATTTATTTTTAGTTTAACAAGAAATTTCTCCATTTGTTCCACAGGGCTTGCATAAATTAGGGTAACAAATAATATATATTATGTACACAATAATATTAGGTAAATATGATATTATTGCATTACATACAGTCCGCGGTATTCTAAAAATAGTAATATTGTTTTAACCGGTCGGGTGCCGGAGCGCAGATCTGCGTGAAAACTTTTGTACCCTCTATGTGCCGGAGCACAGATCTGCGCTCTCTGGACAATTATGCGAATTCGGCCTATTTTACCTGCGTTTACGGGTTTTTAAAGTTTATCATTGGTTGTATCTCAAGTTTTTGAATGAATGAACGAGTTCTTTTTGTCAAGTATCCTCAATTGCCCCGCAACCCAGACAAAAAATCTTTCCAAATGTCGTCTTCGAACCGCGCACTAATTGTGTTATTTTCTGTTAAAAAGTTTTTTTTTAATAAAAATGTGTTCAAATTAAGTATTTTTATATTCTTTGATATATTTAGAACGAAAATATTGAAATACAATAAATATCTTCAGTGTTATTGCTTCCATGGTTTTATTCTATAAACATGTGCGTACATTTCTGACACTAAATTTCGTTACTTATTTTCATAATTAATTATTGTAAAAGTAATTATTGAAATATAAGTAATTATTGAAGTCTGTATATTGTGAAACCAGAAACTATAATTTCTTAGCGATTATTGTGGATTTTTACATGAATATAACCATCACAAAAAAGTGTCTAAAAAACAACAATCGTGCGCAAAATTGTGCGACAGACAGGGTACGTTCCGCGTTACGTACGGCCGGCATCCGACCGGTTAATGGTGACTATCACCCCAATACTCAAAAATTGACAGGATATATTTATTTATGCCTGTGTAATTACTTCATTTATTTGTAATTATGAATAAAACACTATTTTGTATTTTTTTCATGTTTCAACATGTTTCGAAATCCACAGTTTTAAGTCACCAGAAAGCAGGGTTGTCTTTGTCAATAAACACGTTACATTGTCGTGAGTTGTCTTAAGTCATGTGTATGTTTTATGTATCATCTGATCTCTATTTTTGGAGAATCTGCGATGAGATTGTTTTTTGAATGCAATAGAAATAATACAAGAAAATTTCTGTTCAGAACAAAATTGTGACTAAACTTAGTTTCCTTCGGCAAAAGTATTTATAATACACCAAGTTATTAATTAAAGCCTCTGGGGCCAGGCCGCACCCGTGCGACGGGGCGCGACTGTCCCCTGGGGCCAGGGCGCACCCGTGCGTCCAGAACGTAATTAATTATTTCTCGACGGCCGCGTATCGAATTTGAAAAATGTGATTTTTTCCCAGTAGAGAAATCTCGTGGTGACCTGTCGTTCCATTTTCAACTCAAAAACATCACTGATTATATTTTAAATCAACAATCAAAACAGAAGTTTTTCTGCCGTCAAAATCGTTAGAATAGTTGTAGATGTCGCCCCCGAACGCGTGTTGCGCAATCAAAATTCAAATATTCCTCAAATAATAAGAGTAGTGTTGTCTCTAATAAACAAATAAAAATTATGTATTATTTTTTGGAAAATGTTGCGCTGGCAACATTATTGGAATTCAAAAAAAGATTTTTTTTTACTTAAATGATAAAAAAATCATTGCATTTCGACACTTACGATAAAATAATATGAATGTGTGTGTTTTTTTTAATATATGCATGTTTTCATGGTTTTTTCGTAAAAAGAAAAATCACAAAAAAATCAGAAAACCTCTGGCCTTGACCGATATTTTGAGTGAAATTTTTAGGGTCCTCAACAAGTTAACACATCCAGCATTGTGCGGATAGTAACCCTCCGCCATCTTTATGGACCTGTTATCAGCGTGAAAATATTTCAATAAAATTCAATACACAACCGTAGTAAACCATTTACTGTACTCTTAGAACATTTTACCTCACTAAGCATTGCTTGCACATAAATTACTTAGTCATGGTTATCACAGCAAGCAAATAGTGTTACAAGAATTATTTATATTTGCACATTAACTAAGATATTTAGAATTAAATGTATCATAAAATTAATAAACATCACAATAATGACTAATGACTTCATCAATTAAAATTTACCTCTGAAGGATTAATTTGATGACAGGTTCAAAGCTAGAATCATTGTGGGTGAGATAAATTTGATTGATATTTGAAAAAAAAAAATGAATCACCTTATGTATTTGAATGATCTTGAAACTCAAGGTTAGTGTGGATTTTGTCGGAATATATAAAATAAAAAGTGAATTAATTACTTTTATTTGGTTCCTCATACGCGCGCGTGCACTTGTACTCAATCATATTTCATTACTAAGTAATTTTTACTTGAGTTAGGATAAATCCTAATCAACAAATGAAGAATAGCAGCAGAGATATGAAGAAAAGCCAAGTTATTAAAAGTGAAAAAGGTAGGTTTTCCAGATATCAATGTATTGACAGCAAACTCTTATCTGTGTAACTACTGATTTTATGGGATTGATGTTACAGTATTTAAGACTCGTAATTTAGGAATGTCCCTGTAAAGTAGTAAACCATCTCTATTACGGCCTTTAGATATACAAGGTGTTTGAAACCTAGTTCACAAATCTTCAAGGATTGTTCATTTTAAGAATATTAGTGGAAAATGTATTTGTGAAAAATGTGAATAAGTATAGAACTTCAAAATTTACAAATGTTTTTAACTGGTCGTATGCTGTGCAATTTCGCCCACGATTGCTGTTTTTTAGACATTTTTTTGTGATGTAAAAATCAACACTAATCGCTAAGAAGTTGCAGTTTCTGGTTTCTCGATATACAGGCTTCAATAATTATTTATAATTCATTAATTACTGATTCATTAATTTTGAAAATAAGTAACGAAATTTACTCTCATAAATGTAAGCACATGTTTATCGAATAAAACCATGGAAGCAATAACACTAAAGATATTGTATTTCAATATTTTCATTCTAAATATATCAAAGAATATAAAAATACTTAATTTTAAAACCTTTTTATTTAAAAATAACACTTATTGTAACAGATATATAACACAATTAATGGGCGGTTTGAAGATGACATTTGGAATGATTTTTTGTCCGGTAAATGAGATTACTTGACAAATAGAACTTGTTTATTCATTCAAAAACTTGAGATATAATCAATGATAAGCTTTAAAAACCCATAAACACAGGTAAAGTAGGCCGAATTCGCATATGTGTCTAGGGAACGCAGATCTGCGCTCTGGCTCCCGACCAGTTAAAATATTTTTTACTTTTCTTCTGTAAAACGTTGTAAAATATATTGTAACAAGGTGGTGCAAGAGATTACATACACAACCCCTAGTAATCTTGTGATAACATGTTTATTTTATGAACTAGCTTACCAGTGAAACATCACGGGAAACAATAATAATCAATAACAACCTTTGCATGACCGCGCAACATGAGCCGCGCGCTGATTGCGTGTCACACCATAATTAACTAATGTTGTCATTCCAGCAAGTTTGTCACAGACAACGAAATTATTATATTGAGACTGAAAAGTGGTTTATTTACAATTTTAAATAAAGATTGATTTTTGTTTTGCTCGCGAAAAAAAACATTTGTTGCCTATTAAAAACAGACAAATATGTGTGGGAGGATATGAAAGTGAAAATAGCAATCATGTGTGTTAGAACATAAATATTGTCCTCGCCGCTGACCTCTAGAGAGAGTGAAATATATATGTACTTGTTTGTATTGATAAAATACACACATCCCATCTAAATTATCTATAATATAAAATACATACATCTAATTTACAGTGAAATATTGAAAAGCTTAGTTTATTAATTCATTGGTGAGAGCAGTTCATTTAAAATTAATGGTTTAAGCTCTAGAAGAATTGTTCTAAAGGACAGACCAAGGTGATAAAGTTTCACTTTTAAACAATTTAAATACCTGACGAGTCCAAACGGAACTGGGAGTTTTTCAATTATGTCGATCCTAACATCGCTCAGGACCTTGGCTATATGCTGCGCCGCGTAGAAGCCGGCGGGACCCGCACCAACAATGCAAACATGCTTCGTTTTCGATAGTGCACTCGCGCTCAATTTTCTCAAAGGGTATAGGAAATTTGATGCCATTTTCTTAAATTAAATGTTACAATATTCCATACAGACTGCGACGGCCCGGCAGCATTCAAACGCGTGGAATCACTATAGAACATGCAAATTTTAATACATTGCGCGGATACTTGAAAAACTCATAAATAACTCAACGCGCGAGTCTGCCGAGCCTGTTAGAAGTTTTCTATTTTGACACTATGGTATGACATTTCTAAATTTATGTTGCCATAGTCAAAAAATGGTTATTATTTTAAACTATTTTTTTTCTTTGTATATAAAAATCTTTATGGTACATTCACTCAATTCATTAAATTCTCTATGCTACATTCTTCTTGAAAACAAATATGGCGGCCCTACGTCAACACGTTGGCTCTGTGTCTTCTGCAGAAATGAGGACCAAAGCGAATAAGTTTTTGGCTTCAAAAAAGAAATTAAACACACTTGTAGAAATTTTAGAAACTTTTGAGGTACGTACAATTTTTACCCGAAGTCTAGTTTCGCCGTTATTGACATCTCCGTAACGGTCGTATTTCAATGTTATTTCAGATCCAAAATGACAGTTACATTCCCAGTCTTCTAGCAATTGAATTAATATTCACGGAATTACTCAAACAGGGAGATATGTATAAGGAGATTATACCACTTAAGCCTGAGGGTGAGTTTAAAATATTTTTTTTCGTAATGACGTATGTATTTTTCTCATGCGGAATTAAGGAAAAACACATTTATTCGCTATGACGCTGTACTTTAGTTGAAATAATATTTTTTAAAAACGCGAGTTGAGACCTAACACAAATTTCAATTTAAGAAATATATATTTATTGTGCTATTATTCGCTTTCAGATGCTTTTTTGCACACGTTTGAGCTTTCCACACAACATAACCCCTACAAAACGTACTTTTATCTTTTGTCATTTTCGTAACACTATTATTTACTGTCACGATATTTAATGGTTCATTTACCGGGTACCACATAATTCTCTCACTCATACATCACAGAGCTGCAGTATGCTGATGAGTGCGCCCTGGTTGTACATTCAGAAGAAGACCTCAAAGAAATCATCAAAGTATATACCAAGGTGTACCAGATGTTTGGCCTAGAGGAAAACGTAAAAAAAACCCAAATACTAGCGTGCTCTGCAGATAACGAGACAACTGATCTACCGGATATCAGAGTGGGGGGAGTACAATTGGAGAATGTACCCAACTTTACCTATCTAGGCAGCATCCTAACATCAAATTCCTCATTTGATGATAAGCCGAAGAATCGTCTAAAAAATGCTTCAGCGGCTGTCGCCAAACTAAATGGCAAGAGTCTTTAATAGCAGAGATATATCCCAGCAAACAAAGATATCGGTTTACAAAGCTATTGTGCTTCCCATACTATTTACTGTATGGAATGGAGGCTTGGGTAACCCACAGAAGACACGTTAGTAGTCTGGGCATGTTCCACCAACGATTCCTTTGCCGCATTCTACAGATCCACTGGAGTGACCATATATCTAACATTACAGTTCTGCGTCGCTCTAAATGTCAGCCAATTGAAGACATGATCAAGGAAGCGAGATTGTGATGGACGGGTGATCACAAACTTCCGAAGCGGGTCTTATATGGGGAGATAGTGGGCAGGCGAAAGGCCGGAGGAGAGAACAAAATGTATAAAGACTGTCTCCGAGAATCTATGTGGAGCAGCTGGCACAAGATTGTGTGGGCTGGAAGAGAGTTTGCTCTCGGGCTGATGGTGTTGCGGTGGCCAGACGATTAAAAAATGAGCAGCGGGCCGCAAACATGCGTCAACGGGACCGACATTGCATTTCGACATTGCACCCTTCCTATGTGAGATATGCGGGAGAGAGTGCGCCTCTCAAATAGGGCTATTTTCCCATCGCAAAACTCATGAGAGGCGCAGCAACAACAATTAAGTCAGAATGGCGAGGGGATCCTCGATTACGAGGCCCGGCTACAACAACATTATTATTTTTTTATATTAGTGAAATATTATTTGATTGCACCTATTACCATTAGGCATTGAGCTCTTTAACCTTCGGTTACCATACGATCGAAAATAGAATCAGGGCCGGAGCGGGGTACGAACGGTACCCCAGTCAATTCTTTTTAATGAAGTATAATGGTTTAAAAAAGATTCTATAATATTTTAAATTAAATTTTTTATACAATGCGAACAAAATTCTACTAAATTTGTCGCCATTTTATAAGAAACTGTAGTATTTTGACGTCTCATAACTCACAAGCATCCGACTCACTAAAGCTTTACAAGCAGAATGAAGTAACTGCTTGTAAAGCTTCTGTATCGTATAGAATATTGACAATTGTCTATGGAAAAACCTAATTCTATATCGACGGTTCCTAGGTTTACTGTCGAATTTGCAAAAACTTGATTTTCGTTTTACTATTTTATTTGACTTGTATTAAAAAGGAATAATTTTATCATATTCGATATAAGTTACTGTAATTATAGTCCAACATTTTACAAAAAATAAGTCAGGAATAGTTTTATAATATTCAATATAACTTACTGTAATGATAGTCCAACGTTTTACAATAAATAAGCCAGAAATATTTAAAAAAATGCAAACTTAGATGTCGCATATCTCCATAACTATTGATATCAGGTCATGGTTGCTCGAACATTTTCGGCTAATAATTACGCAGGAATATAGTCCTGCGAGGTTATTAATGTTATCCAAATATAGAGATTTGCACAGAGCTAATGGATTGGTGCGAATATTTCTCAAAAATTCATCAAAATTAATTAATGATTTGACTGTTGGTACATTTTGAATAGCTTTGGGCTGTAAAAAAAGTAGTTGTTTATTTTAAAACTTATTTGTGCGAAGTATGTAAGTACGTTGCTCAAGCGATGTTTTTCCGTTTGATAGACATTTGAATGCTTATTTTGTTACAAGTGCAATCAGTGAGGATGCTGTTTTCATTAATACATTTTTAATATTTTTCAATCTTGGTGAATTAATAATCCTTTAAAATGATTAAACTAAACATATTATGCACGTCATTTAGAATATACCTTTATAAAAACACCGATTACATTTACATATACTTTTTATATTTTGCTACTTATAACTAATATTGTTTAATGTATGTTCATTTTAATTTTATCTTATATTTTTTATGTAAAAGCCTATACACATTGCTGCTCTTTACTTTATATTTTAATTTTTATACTCATGTTTTGGTACTATACAGATATTGTTTAATGTATGTGCTTTTTGAAATTTATATTATATTCTTTATGTAAAAGCCTATACCTAATGGGCATAAATAAATAAATATTGATGTTTCTAGGTAACACAAAGGGCGATGGGCACCGTGACGCTCTGCGCGGCATGTACGAGGTATCCTTCCGACAGGCTGTGCGCTGCATGAGTGTGGGGGCGCCCGCAAGCAGGGTGCAAGCCCTGACCAGTGCCATGAGTCTGCTGAGGGCGCAGGGACGCCATCCGACAGAACAGCAGGAGGCAGGACAATACTACTTCCCAGTGCAGATGCTGCAAGTTAGTACCCAACTCTATAGTTCTTTTTCTCAGTGACAGACCTTGACACATAATGTGCGTCGACTATTATCAATAGAAAGAACTATATTTTAAACACACCATATAAATAGAACCATAAAAGCCGCCAGACCCTACGGGTCAACTTTTGGCGAATGAGCCTCGTGCATTGTCCACAGGGATCGTGTTAAAAAATACTGTATGATTTTGTCATTTTCAAATTCTTGACTTCATTTTTAGGCGATAATCACCGAACTACTGAGCAATGACAACAACAACACCCAGTTGATATCGAGGTTCCAAGAGTATTCCGCCTACAATGATGTAGTGTTCAACAGTTGGAAGATTCTCCGGAATCTCACTCCAAGAGCAACACCCTCGGAGACTTACATGAAGAACTATTTCGAACTCGCTGATAAACTGGGCCTGAAAAAAGATTCCAAGACTAAAGGGAAGCAGAATCAGGAAGAAGTTGTTGTTGCCCCTAAGAATTTGTGCGAAGCTGAAGGTGATTATGATCATTTATATTTTTTACTCAAAACAAACTTTTCCGGACTTATTCTGAAGTGACATATTCAAATGTAATTTCTTATTTTACAATTTTCTGAAAACCAAGCCAAAATGTTGTAAAATATGGGATTGTATAAATTGGGGGTAATCATGATTTTGACATAATATGATCGTAAGCAGTTTTGTAATAGAATAAATTAAATTACAACAAAACCTCAGTTTTACACTTCTCCAGGGAACAGCAAAATGGTGTAAAACTGAGGAAAATGTGAATGTGAGGAAATGAAAATTGTATACAAAAATTAAAATCTTCATAATTTTCTCTCCACAACTCTCTCTTTGATCTGCTAATCTTTTCCATGTCAATATAAAATTATCGGAACAGTGGGATTGCCATGGCAATGATTAAATAAAAAAATTCTACCAAATGTGCTTTTCTGACAATAGTCGATTTATTTTCAGGCAAGCCGATCTTCCACTTCCAACTCTTAAAGGTGCAGCGTTGGATGGCGCGATGCTGGTCCTGTATCTCCGTGTGGCAGCTGGCTGGGGACTGCCACCGCCGAGCTCTGCTTCTGCTTCTGGACCGGCTGCTGCCGAACCTACCCAATCCCTTGCTGCTTACCGACTTTCTGATGGACTCTATGGACTCAGGTAAAGCCTTAATATATTACCTCATGTCTTTTCTGACTCAAACTTGCTGAATTGTAATGAAATTTCTCACATAATACTGTATTGTATATTTCCGCAGGAGGGGCGGCGAGCATGTTGGCCTTGCAGGGTGTGTTCACCTTGATTCAGCAGCACAACTTAGAATACCCTCGAGTGTACACCAAGCTCTACTCCATGTTTGAACCAGAGATTTTCCACACTAAGCATAAATCCAGGCTGTTCTATCTTGCTGATATGTTCCTGAGCTCCACGTGAGTTTAATTTTCTTTTTAATAATCATTCCTCGACTCAAATTTTTGGCTGCAATATTTTTGGTAAATATAAGAATTGTAATTTGTAAATCTGTTGCCAGAATATTAATGCTGCTTCATTATAAATAAATCACTTATGCCATATTTTTTTGATTCACACTGTGTAATTGGTAAAGAGCATTAAACAGGTGCCAAATAATTACATAAGAATGCATAAAAAAACTCCGCATGTAGAACTCGCATTCTTCCCCCGTCAAGTTATCCATTACAACTAAATTTCCAAGGACCAAACTCGCATGTGCTGTTACCCGCAGAATTGATTTAAAACATGCAAAAACTTATGGTCTATCCTGTATAATAAATTTATTAAATTTTCAGACATCTTCCTGAAGCTCTAGTGGCGGGCTTTGTGAAGCGCTTGTGTCGCCTGGCCTTGATTGCACCGCCGTGCGATGTCGTGGTTCTACTTCACTTTGTGGCTAATTTGCTCGTGCGACACCCTGCCCTGAAGAGAATGGCCTGCCGGGAGGAAGGAACGCAATTGCGACAAGCGGGTAATTTTTATTCTATTTGATGTCGTTTCTTGGGTTAATATCATTACAGCAAAAAAAAAATATTTTGAATTATGCCTAACCCCATTAATTCAAAATTCATTATCATATATATCATTACAGCAAAAAAAAATATTTCGAATTATGCCTAACCCCATTAATTCAAAATTCAATGTAAAAATAAAATACCACAGCATTGCGAAATTCGCCAAAAATCGTAAAACTCGTGAAAAAATCATTCATTTTCCGAAAAAGTCTATTTATATTTATAAGAATGTTAACTGAATAAATATCTAAAGAATCAGGTTAAATTACTGCAAACCAATCTGGTATAATGTTGCTGAACCACATCTTGTCCCTGCAGCCTCATCAGACCCCTACATGATGGAGGAGTGTGACCCCTGCCTCAGTGGGGCCCTGCAGTCCAGCGTGTGGGAGGCTTGCGGCCTGCGCCGACACGCCGTGCCCTGCGTGGCCGAGGCGGCCGCCAGAGTGCTGGCTGCGCCCCACGCGACCATGGAGGTTCCCATAGCAGAGCTGCTGGATGATACGGACCAGGATGTAAGTAGAGGAAAACCATCATTTTACACTCTTCTTGGGACTGAATATACAGGAGTAACAGAGCTGTCCACAATACTTGATTATGAGTCGAAAATATTTTTATTTATTTTATTTATTTATTTACACATTTTTTTAGATACATATTTTTTATAATAAATTGATCATATATTACAACATTTTTACAGACATTATACTCCTCATAATATGAGTCAAAGCTCGAGCTTATGGGAATAGTATTTGCAAGCTAAATTAAAGTATAAAAGAAGAACTAAAGAATAAAAGTATAAAAATAATTAAAGTATTAAAGTATAGAGTATAAAAGAAGAACTAAAGAATTAAAGTATAAAAGAGACATGTGGGCAATGGTATTCATCATATTCAAGCAACTAGTATGGAGATGTGGAATATCATTATTTTTTTTTTAATATTTCCGAATTATTTTTGGCAAAATGTTGAATTATTGTTAGAGTAACTTATATTGATTTTAAGAAATTCATTCATTTCAAAACAAGTCAAATAAAATGATAAAACCTCGCAAAAATAATCTATTTTTAATTTCTGCAAAGTTTTTATCATTTTATTTGTATTGAATTGTATTGAATGACTTGTATTGAAGCGAATGAATTTTTCATAATCGATATAAGTGATGAATCAACAACTACGTTGTCCATAAAGCGCTGTCTGGGTCAGCCCAATGGTATCTGACGTTGTTGATTGTGAAAGGTTGTGATAGGGACTGAATTTCTGCATTACTCCTATGCCTCCACGTGCCTATTATAACACCGGGTCAAGGTCCCAATATTGTTCTTAATACTTTGTTTTCAAACCAGAAGAGCCTCTTTGTTCTTTAAGGGTTATTATCCATGACTCTGCCCGAATTCTCAACTTGAACATGTAAATTATTTTATTTGTTGATAACTGTGATATCTTTAGGGAATGTTAAATGGGAAAATAAGGATATAATGTCTATCCTCTGCGCTCTCATGTATCATATATTATTTTTCAGCTATTTGACCGTGAGATGAAGAAGACCTACAAGCAAGTGTTCCTCACCTTCAGCCGGCCGCAGTCTATGACCCTGCCCGCGGGGGAGAGACTGACGCAGTTGTGGCAACTTGTCTAGTCCTATCAGTTTTGTATTATTACGGATGTCACCCCGTCAGCACTGATGTATACGCGGAGCGCTATTAGCGAGCGCATGTCGACTGTTTCCAGCTGTAAAGATGAATTGTTAATGTTGAGGTATATTATTAAGGCTTGACTGCACATATTTAGAAAATGCACTATTTATTTTATTATCTTTAAATTTGTTATCTGCAAGCCACAGAGATTTTTTAAATGGAGTAAAAAACTTTGGTACGTTAGAGTTAATTTTGGTCCATGAAATGAAACAAACGAAAATAACGAGTGTTTTTTTTTTTTAGAGGATAATAGAACTTTAAGATGAATTAAAACGATTAAAAATCGTGGTAGTGGTCATTGTATTTGATTATTGGAAAGATAATTTTAGGCCGTTAATGTTTTTTTTAATGTTTGTTTTTCAAATTGGTAACACTTTTTCCAGCGATGGCCTATTTGACAGCTGATTTCTGCTCAGTTGGTTTACAATTTTACCATGAATAGAGTTAACGCCAGAGCAACGTTGCAACAACAATTGTGCAAAATTAATTTTGAAGTTCGTGAGCATATTTAAACATTTATGGTATAAAATTATCTTTCTAATAAAGCCAATACCACGGCCATTACAATGATTTTTATGTGATTTATTTCATTTTATAGTTTCATACCTAAGCCTGGTTTTGCTGACGAAATTTGGTAATCTTATTCTATTACTTTTACCTCTTCACCTCCTACAAACCCGCATTAGTCAAGATGTTTTTGCAGCTGGAACAGTATACGTGAATTAATATTTCGAATATCAAATCTTCTATCTGTATAATACACTGTAATCTTTACTTATTAGAAAACAACTCAAAAAATAAATATATTATTATGTATAAATAAAATGCTTGGAATAAAAACTTCATTACCCAGTCCAGTAGATAGTATTGTTCTATGTAAGTAGTACTTAACCTCTTTGATTTGATGATGATGCCGATTTAGATGTTCGCTTTACAAAATGAAATATGTTTGCCTTCAACCATTGTATACTATTTTGAGACCAATGATGATTGGGCACACATGAATTAAAATTGCATATTTTTAATATCCAAGTACCTATCTATTTCTCGTTTTCTGGCAATGTATTTAAAAAGTCAAAATACAGCTGTTTTAATTTTGTTATTATTATTTGTGTTTATGGTCTTTGTTTATAGAACTTTCCATTGCAGTATATTTTATTTTTTGGAGAGCAATGTAGCGAAACAACTTTAAGTGTAGTCAGTTAACTATTAAAATGGCACGAGTATGAAAAATGGTGAAGTTAATGACGCAGTACAGAATTTATTTATATTTTATTCACCCAGGTGATTTATTTATAATTTTTATATTACATATTTGAGGGGTATAAAAGCGAAGGCACAATACCCCACTGAGGTGTTTCTAAGGTAAATATAAAAACCTGTCACTACTCAAAGAAATTTTTCCTTTTCATTGAAAATTAACATCCACCGGCTACGAAAAAGACTTACCTCATTAAAGTCCATTTTAAATTAAAATTTTATCCCCATCCACTGTTGATTAAGAATGTTTCAGTCCGGTTACTTTGTTCTTTCACTTCTTATCCGTACTAACCCAGTTGCTTGATGGCGGGCAAAAAGGATAGAAATGTAGCACATTTTCTGGTAGATAAATGTTTGTCTGTTTCTACATTTTTAGCACGCAAAATTGTTATTCTTCTTTGCTTTTTTTTCACAATTATAAAAACAAGAATACATATATATATTACATAATAAATAACTGCTTGTATGTCTACAATATGATGTACTGTCCATTACTGAATGTGATTATTGATCTTTGATTTTAATATATATTTTTAAGACAAAGTGGATACTAGGAAAGGAAGGGAGGAAACATCATTTTTATCACAGACTACGTATTTAATACATAGAGACTGTAAAAGAGTCGCAACGTATGTAGATTTTAAAGTAGTGTATCACAATCAAATATATTGCGCTCCGAATGCAGAGTAATAACTTTAAGCATAAAATGGTGGACCCATCACTCTTGTTAGTGTTGCCATTAAAAATGATTTTTAGGTGTGATGATGAATTTGGAAATTGTTTTGTTTTTTACATCGACAATAAGTTTGAGATTGTAAATATTATAAAAAAATATGATTGTAACAAGAGTGGTGAATTATCTGGTCCCCGCCTACTACGCAAGATATGACGCTTAATTATCTAATAGGCATGAAAAGATTATCACGTTGTACAAAGAATTGTTTTGAAAATAAATTTGCCATTTTATTTATATTTTTTTGTATCGATTGATATTACAAAATATTGTTGCATAGTAAAAATGTTTTTAGAACTAAAGTGGTTTTATTTATTGCTTATTTTTTTACATGACCCAAACATGAGGAATCTTGCTTTGATATTCCAATTCGTCGTCGACCCACGAAACTGAAAGAAAAATGGTGTTGGTAGATTTGTATTGTAAAGAAAATGTTTGAGGTGAATGTTGAAAGGAACAGCATCATAGGGTCTTGAAAGACCTAGCACAGTCAGATAAAATTAATCTGTTAAAAAATTCAACAGCCTTGAAGAATGCCTATCTCTGCGTGAAATGGCGTGTTGGTAAGTAAGTTAGTTTATCTTAAGGCAGCAAAAAAAATGCAATCGTTATTGAAAAGTGTTTTTTAATAAATTATTTATAAACATACATAACACTTTTATATCTTTAATAACAATTAGTTAATTATTAATTACAAGTCATAACTAAACAGTAGGTAAATAAATTGATTCTTTAAATTTTGTGGTGTATTTACAGTCATAAGTAATTTTAAAAATTCTTTATTCTTTGTAAAAAAAAAGAGTAAGAAAAGCACACCCAAAAAACTTTGTATATAATAGTAAATTTGTGATGTATATGTACAGTAAGTGAAAAAAAAATGTAAATCAGCCTATGTGATGGGGGTGGGTACTAAATACATATTATTTAGCGGAATGTAATAATAATAAACTTATAATAAAAACATTAGGATGTTTCGAAAAAAATGGCTGATATTAATGTTGTGCTTTAGTAGAAAATATTTATTAGCTTCATTTGTTTTTGTTTGACAATTAGGAATCTGTTTTATTCCTTTATTGAGACAGGCATTTCATTTTTACTACTTTAATCCTTTAGACTAGAAATGAGATTAAAAAAAGAAAAATGCTACGTAATTTTTCGCATAAATTGAAACACATAGACATTGTGCATTGCAGACAGCAAACAATGTTCACCAAGCAATAGTGAAGAAACCGTTTGTGAATGAATACATAATGAAAAGTTTAGGAATGAAAACAACAAATGATTATCTGAAGAGGACTTGTTCACGATGACTTTAATCTTTTAATAAAGCACTTTGATAATATTTACAGCAAACAAAAATCAATAACCAAGAAGCAGCGGAAAACATATTTGAAGAATTCTTGGATTAGAATTTTTCAGGCATAAATAATTCTGTAATTTATTAGCAAAAATACGCAACATAATTTACTCTAAGTTTATTCAAATTTGAAAGCTAGAACCAAGTATTATTTCAAAACAATCTAATACTAATTCATTAGAGGATAATGTTTCTTTTTCTAAACTAGAAAATAGCAAGACTTATATAATTTTAACAACACACGTTTGACTAGTAGTTTGTTCGTTCTCAATTTAGAGTAATTGATACACATAGGTCATGTGAGGGAGACGGGAAATAATTGTCCATTGCAAAATGGATTCCATCAAAAGAAGTGCAAATTTTACAAGACAGCGTCATCATACCATACTTATTCAAATCAGGTCTAGTTGGACTGTTAATTTCGCAATGACAAATGGACATAAATAATGAGTCACCCTTGAGTACATATATAAAATTTTCGGCACTTAAATTTAATTAATATTTAAAATATATACTTGGTAATAATAAAATAAAAAGTACTAACTTAATTAATTATAAGTAAAAAAAAAAACAGTGCATAGGCGAGCCTCGTAATAAATAAGTTTACTCAGTGGTTTCCAAAATTCCCAGTAACCATGACTTAGACATTTTGAAATCGCTTGAGAAGATTAAAATTTTCAGAAAAATTACAACCATGGAAAAGAAAAGTCCCCGTTGCATGAGTTTGTTTGTGACTTTCAAAGAAGTTGATTTCTCTCACCACTTAAAATCGATTCACACATTATATCAACTGATTTCAAAAATACTTCCAAGGAGCATATTGACAATTTTGTATGGATATGCAGAGGGAATGAAACATCACAGACGGATAATTATGGCGCTGTGAAAAAATACTGATGCACCAAGGGCACAAAAAAAAAGGTGGAAAATTTTTGCTTTTACAGTACGATACCGTATAAGAAATAGCATATACATACATATATGAAAGTTGAGGACCATGCAGGGTGTCTTGTAGCTAGTAGCAAAAACTTGGGATTCTTCTTCATTCAATTGTGAATAATATAAAAAATATTTATTCTCTACACTCGGGTGAAATGTCAACAGTTACATCAAAGTTCGAATTTTTTTTTCAATACTTTTGATTTATTCTCTGTAAAATGTCGGATTATCACTACAGAGTAACTCATGGTAATATTAAAAATTCATTTGCTTTAATACAAGTCAAATAAAATTACAAAAACCTTACAATTTTTTTTCAAGGTCTTTTTCTGCAAGGTTGACTTGTATCCAAGCAAATAAATTTGTAATATAAATTGCTTTCACGGTGGTCTAATATTTTACAAAAGATAAGCCAGAAATATTGAGAAAAAAATGCAAACTTTGATGTCGCCTATATGTGTCGACATTTCGAATATTTTCTATTCAAAATTGAATGAAGAAAACTTCCCAAAGTTTTTGCTACTAGCTACGAAACACCCTGTACGGTCCTCAACTTTCAAATATATGCTATTTCTTATAAGGTATCGTACTGTAATAGCAAAATATGAGACACTATAATAAACCATAATATAACAAGATTGATTGAAATTTATTTTTGTTTTTCAGTTTTGTGTATAGTAAACAGATTACTATTATATGAAATGTTACATATTAACTCCGCAAATATCAAGTATAATCCGGTATATTTAATTTGCATTGTGTTGCATATGCATGTTATGCATGTATGTATCCAGTAAGCGCATTTTGTTTACTGAGTCACAGAATCAATGAAATCTGCTTTGTTGACTGACAGAATAATATAAACATAAACTGATAAAATGCAGCTTGAATATTTTAAAAAAGAGTAGTTTTATACATAAATTACATTTTTGAAAAATTCATTTACAGTTTACAATTTCAATAACTTTTTGTCAACATGTTATCTAAAAAAAAATTTTTATTGATTTATTTTTTATACATATATGTTGGCACAGTCTTAGTACAAAATTAAAAAATAATTTGGCATAGTTCATTGAAAGTATAATAGCGAAGGGAAAAACTTCATTTCAAAATGAAGACTACAACACACACACGTTCACCAGTTTACAAAGTTCACCAATTTACAAGACTACAAAGTGTACACTACAATTGTAGTAAAAACTACTTGAAGTGAAGTAATTGTAGTACTACGAAATGAAGTGAAGTAATTGAAGTGAAGTAAATGAAGTGAAGTAATGAAATGAAGTAATAGTGAAGTAAATTTTTAAATGAAGTGAAGTAATTGTAATATTAATGAAGTCAAGTAATGAAATGAAGTGAAGTAATTGTATTAATGAAGTGAAGTAATGAAATGAAGTAATAGTGAAGTAAATTTTTAAATGAAATGAAGTATTTTTTCCCCAAATAAAAATTTGGCGAGCTAAAAAAAAAAATGACAAAAATATTTAAATAAATGACGATATTTCTCCGTTTAGCTACATCAACTTCAAAAATTTCTTCATAGCTCCCAAAATTTTTCAAACCATGGGGGGAGGAGTTGTTACAGATTCCAGAGATTTCGTCGTTTACCTACATCAACTTCCCAAAAATTTCTTCATAGCTCCCAAAATTTTTCAAACCATGGGGGGAGGGGTTGTTACAGATTCCAGAGATTTCGTCGTTTAGCTACATCAACTTCCCAAAAATTTCTTCATAGCTCCCAAAATTTTTCAAACCATGGGGGGGGGGGGTTGTTACAGATTCCAGAAATTTCTTCCAAAAATCCAGTACTTTCCAAAAATTTTTGAAGTTTATACTTTCAATAACTTTGGTGTTTGTAGTTTGTAGTGTGCACTACACATCAAAATGTGCGAAGTGTGCACTTCAATGTAGTGTAGTACTACATTGTAGTAGTGAGTACAGAGCGGACCCACCACTAAAGTATAATCAATTTGATAAATTTCTTAAATAGTAGTACATACATAATAACAATTATCTTCTGTTTTAATGTTATCTTAAAATACTAATAAACTAAAACATAATTTTGTCATAATGGAGGAAGGAAAGACGATTCCATAGAATCTTTTTTAAAATTATATATACCTATATATATTTTTATTATTATGTATAGGTGGTACAATCTATATTCGAATTAGTAATTAGTTTTGTTGCAATTTAGGATAAAATGTACATATTTACATACAATATACATATTTTGATCCCATTCATCTATACATTAATTAAACAATTTAACATTCATAACAATCTAGTAAAACAATATATACAGGGTGCCTTGTAACTAGTAGCAAAAACTTTGGGAATCTTCATAAAATTTTGAAGAGAAAATATTATTTATAATTTGGGTGAATTGTCGACAGTTACGGAAATAAATGACATCAAACTTTGCATTTTTTTCAACATTTGAGATACTCTCTAAATAATGATCAGCACATAAAATTTTTAAGCAATCTCAATAGTACTTATATGCAACATTAAAATTAAAATACTTAAAATTTATTTTTAAAATTGAAGTTATAAAAATCTATTGACTTATCCTGAATTCTGCTTTAGCTAGAATTAACTGACGCAGAGCCCAGCTACCGTGTGATTGGATATTAGCGGTTAGCACACATCGGAATGAAAGCACCAGAATGCTAGCACGCTTGTCAAGACAAGTGTTTGAGAAATAATTAGCGCTTTGTCAAATCATTTTGCAGAATATTAAGGATTTTTATTTTGTGCATTTTTAGTGGCGCAAATTCCGTGTTCAGGACTGTGACCTTCTTCCTTTTTCTTGCCTTTATCACAGCAAGGTTTTGACTTTTCGTCTTCTGTGTCTTCGTTATCCGAAACTTCGCTCACCACTTTGAGAGCGCTTTCTTCATTTGTGGCTTCTTCGCAGCACTTTGAACCGGTGGCTTCCTTTGAGCCTTTGATTTTTGAGACGTCTGTTGTTTTTTTAGCGTTGGTTGAAGTGTCCGAAGAACAGCACCCTTTTTCTTTTGTTTGGCTGCACACTGCGATGTCCTCGCCCAGTAGCCTTTGGCTCTGTGCGTGCACTTCACAGTTGTAAAGGTTGTTTGCCGAGGCTCCAATACCTTGAAGCAATGGTGGTGTGGAGCCATCTTAGTAAAATCACAAAAGATATTATATTAAATGTTATAATTTAAAACTGCACTACAATACAACAATGTCAAAAGTCTTTCATATCATGTAATAATAATCTAAAATTCGTTAAATTCTAAATTGTACAAATTTTTATTTGAATTTTTTGTTATTTACTGTAACTGTAGACAAAGAAGATAAAAAAATGTTACTCTATGGCACCGGACAGCAAACAAAAATCGTTTTTTAAAATGGACACTCAATTATTTTGATTCGAGGCTGGACACTCACTTTACAAGATTGAAATTCGAGGTATTTCGTGACTGGATTGTGCTCTTTCAAGACGAGTCTGACACTTCGTCTAAATCCAATATTGAATTTGTTGCTAGAGTGAAAGTTTATGATAGAAAGAGATGTCATAAATATTGTTGATGTTTGACGTTGAAGCGACATTAAGATAAACAGAATCATCTGAGAACAACCGATGTCAGACTGCATATTTCAAAACTATTATGTAACTAAGGCCCGGTTGTTTCAAGTTGGATTAAAATTAAAATTTCATTTAAAGCATAGATTTTTACGAAAACGGATCGTTTGATTGGTGGAGAACGCAAAAATCTATGCTTTAAATGAACTTTTACTTTAATTCAACATGAAACATCCAGCCTTAAGGGTGATTTCCATGATACTGAAAACAAATTTTATGGCTGTCTAATTTTTTTATTATAAACTAGCTGTAGCCCGTTAAAAATTATGGTTCTTTTACTTGTTGGTTCCTAAGGAATAAGTGTTTATTTATTTATATAAAAAAATCTCACTATAAAGAAGAAAAAAAAGATTTTTTTTTACTATAAATAAGTTATGGACATTACACAAAATAAAGATGGATAGACGGACAGACAGACAATGAAATTATTATAATTGGGATAACGTTAATTTTTTAATTTTATTTACGCTTCAACAGGCCAAGAGGCCCAATTACAGAAACGAAACACATCACATAACACACCCAGGCTTGAGCGAATAACATAGATTAATTGTGACCTCACTAGGAATCGAACCCGGAACCCTCAGTGTTGTGAGAAGCCATATCATATCCACTGGGCTACGAGGACTGCCATTTTATTACTATTATATAAGACCTAAGGCTCTAAGTTATCATCCTAAAAAAAATTGTGGTCTAGCATATACATTCTGATATAAATGGATAATAAAAACCCACATTTTCGAAAAAACACCGAAATATGCATTTGCAGTGAATGTCCAGCCTTAAAGGAATTTTTATAATTTACACCACCTGGTTCCAATATGATTTGGAACTAATGACCCGATTTGAGAATCTGGGATCAGTAACAGATCGCCCAGGAAAGGATAGATCAGTATCGGCCGCTTCAAAGAAAATATCAAGACAGTGCGTGCGAGCGTGGCGCAATATGCATCAGTGTCAGAATAATTTAAAGAGCAGATAAATTTAGAGGGTAGATTTTGCTTGACCTTAATAATTACTAAATTTAATTGAGCAGTACCATTTTTGTGGGATTTTTTACAGATACAGTGCAGGCTGTGCGGTGTAGGAAAAGTGGACATGGACCATTCATTTTTTTTGAGAATGTTCAAATTTATAAGAACACAATTAAATTACCACGAAAAGAATAGATGTCTCATAAAAACGAAGCTTTGTATAATGGAAAGTATGTATCAAAGACTTTTTTGGGCGTCTACAGGGTTTACGTCTTGTCATAGGCTCGTAAATAAAAGTAAGCGAGTAGCATAAATACCATATATAGGACATTCCAAATTTTATAGATGTGTGGTCGATCACGGGTGGAATCTGTGAACATTACACTGTGTAAAGTGATCACTTAAGCCAGCCTATGACAGATCGTAAGCCCTATAAACACCCAAAAAAACTTGCATGCATACTTTCCCATATAAATAGCTTCATCTCTGTGAGACAACTGTAATTTGTCTCAATTATAGTAGTAGTATAATTATATCATTATAGATCATTTGTCTCATTTACCTGGTTCTTCACACTCTGGAACACACACCGTGACCACCGTGGATTTCTGCCTCACGCTGTCTATGCAGTACTTGGCTGATATGTGACCAAACACGTAGTAACCTAAAATTAAATAAAAAGTATGTGGATAACGGACACAATGAAACATTTCAAATTTATTTAGATTTGCATCTTGATAGTTTGATTTCATGTAAATTTTTGAGATAATAAAGCAATGAAAATAAGACACGAGTCGAATAACGAGTGTGCAAAATTTAAATCGTGTTTCTCCGCAGGTATAGAAAGAGAGGATACAAGGCCACAATCTTTTGTCCTAGCACACCCCTTTTGCCTGGTCCATTTTCATACACACTCTTCAGTTGTTGGAGCTTTTAACAGGGCTGTCCTCCAAAGTTTGTCTGTTCATGCTATGTTTTTCGCAGACGCCTTTTGTTCCTTTCATCATTCAACTCGTATATTTTCTTTACAATGCTTTCCTCGATGCACACTCAAACCATTTCGGCGATCTTTTCTTAATTTTATCGACTACACCACAGACCCATCTACTACAGATCTACTACTACCCATCTACCCAGGACAAGAAACTAAAAAGTACCTAAATTGATTACATCATATGGCCAAAAAAGTCATACACTCCTGGCTCCAAGATTATACAATGAACTACCTGAGGAATTGAAGAACAATGCAGACCAAACTTTCTTCAAGAATCAATGTAAAAAATGGATTCTCAACATGGGTACAGAGACCCTCCAAAGCTTGGTCACGTTATCATCATTATAACACAAAATTTGTGACACTATTTTGACAAGATGTACTGTGAAATTCAAATGACAGATATTCTTCTAGAAAACTTGACCTAATGTACAACGAAAATTGACAGAATCAGATAAAACTTCATATAGAAGATTTAAAGCTGTGATTCGCTTTTGTACAGCATATGTTTATGTGAATTACACTCAAGAACTTAAATATACATCTTATATTTATTTGTAAATGATGATCAGTAGGTAACTACTCTTCATTTAATTTGAATTGGTAAATAGAACATTTGAATTTGCGTGCAAATTCTTTAACAACTGACAATCGACCTTTTGTGAAAATTATGTTTTGTAATTATAGTACACCGGTGTTAATAATTTTGGTGAAATAATAGCTTTAAATGTTGTTTCTCTTTTCAGGTATGATGTGTACTTTTATAATATTTAAATTTTAATGTCAAATATTATGTTCTTTTGTTAAGTAAAATATATTCTCTTTTCAGAGCAACGCAAAAACCGCTTTATTTACACAAACTAACAAATATTTGGGAAACCACATTATATATTTATTCTTATTATATTCATATACATACATCACGAAAGATTACTATGTCTTTGACATTAGTCTTTAACAGTAGTCTTTGTGAAGAATCTTTTTCATATTTTATTTATGTGTGTAAACATGTGTATGTAAAGCCATGTATTCACTAGGGGACAAATCGCGAAACATTCCGCTCGGCATGTCGCATCCATCTACGCTCATGTTTCGGGGACAATGACGCGGTCATTTGACGTGTACACACCGGGACTCGCATATCTTGTCGCGGAAATGTCATGAGGTTACGATGACAGCTGCGGTATCTCATTTAGCGAAAACGGGGTTCAACGCAATTCGAAATGTTTTTTTGGGTCGCAATTTCAAATTAACGAGGTTTTACTGTAGTAAATTGAATATTATTAAAAACATGGTCCTTTTTGCAAATAATTATTGTTTTCCAGACGTCGCGGAAATATATCGCCCTATGAGGTTACGATGATAGCCGCGTAACTGTTTATGTTAATGAGTTTATCGAAAAGTAAGAGGAGAAAAAAGGAGAGAATGCGAAATTATTTACTGCAAAGAGAAAGAAGGACGGACATTCTATGCGATCTTCGATCGATACAGCTTGATGAGTTCAAGAACGATTTCGTTTCCCCGCATAGTCATCTTGACAGATACAGCGCATGCGTATTCACTAGTAAACATACCACGTGGTACTGACGCTCCGCGGAATGTTGCAGTGAGTACGCTCGGGTACCGTGCGCATGGCAACGTTGCCACGGCACGAAGAAATGCCGCGCTATGTTGTGTGCGAGGTCGCGGAACAGTGCACGACGTTGCAACGTCACGTAGACTTTATGCCGCGCGTGCTGTTGACGGACAATTTGTCCTCTAGTGAATACATGGCTTAATCCATACACATGAAAAAACACGTTAAATAATTTTTTTTAAATATTTGTCTCTGCACGGGTGTTGCCCAGTGAGGCTGATATTAAAAAAATCTAACCGTTGTAAAATTTTATGTGAAATAAATAAATAAATCTGTTATCTCAACCCAAAGAGTTGTAATATATGATTAGAGAGTATTCAGGGATTACTTTTTAGCGGTAAGACTTAATTACCTATAGTGATTCCAAGAATGATGGCGATGACCAGATAGCCATTGTACATCATCACCGCCAGCATGATGATGTAGTTCAAGCTCGTGTTCGTCGTGTAGAGGAGTACTTGGCTCGCAATCACCATAAACCTAAACACCAACACAATTTCAATAATAAGAATATATATAGAATATAGTGTGGCCCTCCTAGACCAGTGGGTATGACACTGGCCTCCCACACCGAGGGTTCCGGGTTCGATTCCCGATGAGGTCACAATTGATATATGTGATTTACTCAAGCCTGGGTATTTTGTAATGTGTTTCGCTTCTCTAATTGGGCCTCTTGGCCTGTTGAAGCGCAAATTTAAAAAAATCCGTTCTTGTTGTATTATTACATAAAATACTCGGTGGAGTTATTGGGTCTCTTTCTTTATCTGACATAAATTTGCTTGTTAAACCCCGTATATGGAAACCTGGAGTTGTTTTGAATAAGTCAGCATCCTAATAAAGTTGGTTATTTTTCTTCCATCACAAGAATTGTGTCGTACATATAATGTACAGGGTTATTTGGAAAACATTAATAAATTCGCAGGACTATATTCCGACTTTAATTATGAGTCGAAAATGTTCAAGCAACCATGACCTAATATCAATAGTTATGAAGATATGCGACATCTAAGTTTGCGTTTTTTTCTCTCTCAATATTTCTGACTTATTTTTTGTAACACGTTGGACTATCATTACAGTAACTTATGTCGAATATGAAAAATTCATTCCCTTTAATACAAGTCAAGTAAAATAATCAAAACCTTCCATTTCCGGAATTTCTGCAGGGTTTTTATCACTTTATTTAACATGCATTTTTTTTTAAATAAGAAATGTTTTTCGGACCTAGTGTTCTGTTAGTTTCCTATTAATAAAATAAAATAAATATAATGAAAAGTGAGAAGGCAGTAAATTTAAAAATGTAAAATGTGATAAATCAGTACATAATACATATGTTTCTAATATGTAATCAGAACCCACCCAGGCCCAACAAACCCGGGGTCATAGAGCCAATAGTGATCATGTGATGAGTATAAAATCTAATTTATAATTCAAAGCAATCATCTTCCAATGTTTCTTCTATTGATCAAAGTAATCATCTTCCAATATTTCTTCTATTGATCAAAGTAATCATCTTCCAATGTTTCTTCTATTGATCAAAGTAATCATCTTCCAATAATTCTTCTATTATTCAAAGCAATCATCTTCCAATGTTTCTTCTATTGATCAAAGCAATCATCTTCCAATGTTTCTTCTATTGATCAAAGTAATCATCTTCCAATAATTCTTCTATTATTCAAAGTAATCATCTTCCAATGCTGTGTTTGCTCAGGTTTTCACGGAAACTTCATTCGAATGACATTCCCTAAAACTGTTACACGTACCAGATGGCTAATGAAATGGAAACACGAATTTAAATATTTCTAACTCACTTTATTTGGAGAACCCTCGAAGCGCTCGGAGCATTCTGAGTTTCACTACTGGATCCAGCAGCAGTTCTAAATAGATGTAAAAAATATATTTAATTGGTCTAAAGTTAATGTTATTTATAATGCATGAGTTAAGGAATTATTGTAATTAAATATTTTTAAAATTTAATAATTTAATAGAATAAAAGAAAAATTTACCATAAATAAATGATTCTTTGAAATAACTAAATTCCCACTACCAAATATATTTAGTATCACTTCTGCCTCATTCACATTTATACATCTTTTCATGCATGCTCGCTGTATACATATATGTATGCACATCATTATTTATTTATTTATATGCCAAACGGCATTACACGTCAATGGATATACAGTAAAACCACGTTAATTTGAAATTCAAGGGACCCAAAAAATATGCAGTATCTCCTTAATTCGAAATTCGAGGTAAAAAAAATCGCAATGCCTTTGCGAAATTAGCCAAAAATCGTAAAACTCATGAACTCGCAACAGCTGTTGCGATTTTCGGACCGATGAATGAAAATCGTGTGGATGGTATCATAGCTGACAGTAAAAGGAGTATGTACAACAACTAAAACAGGTCATTAGTTAAACGTTAAAAATATTTACATTTGGTAAATAGTTTGCTCCTTTTAAGATTATTTTATTACTAACTTAATATGTACTCGCTCGAGCCGGAACCCAAATATGAAAGATGTCCCGCTGAAAATTCAAAATTCATCTAATGTTTTGATGTGATAAATTTTTGAAAAGAAAAGAGGAAATTTCACTTGGAAATTTCAGTGAATGTAGAGTTAAATTTTCTAAATATTTCGGTGTAAAACCTGGGGAAATAAAAAATTCATCCTCGTAAATTGCGCGAAATATTTGTATGTGAATGTATGGAGACGAAACGGAACTTCGACTTTTAGGCGTAAATAGCGGAAAAACGTGATTATTAAGGTAATACCAATATCTCGACATTTATATTCATAAAGAACCCGATATTAACATATTTGTTCTTCTCACTCGTAAAAAAAAACAAAATATATTTTTCAATTTTGTCATATTACAAAAAAAAAATCGAATTATATGAACTAAAATGTATTGATTTGTGGCGCAAGGAACTAAAAATTATTTCGAATTACGAATTACCAGGGTTTTCGAATTATCGGAGTTAATTTACTATGAAATTAACATTTTGGGACTAGTGAATTTTAAAAATTTCAAATTATGGCGAATTTTGAATTATCGGGGTTTTACTGTATATAGAATATTGGTTATAAAAAATTATCATTGAGGAAAATATTGCACAAGTACAAATTAAAACATATTTTATGTAGAGTTATATGACAAAAGTAATTTTTTGATGTTAGCACGAATGAGGAATAAAGGCCTCCGAAGAAGTTGATATCCGGGGCGTGCTGGTTTACCAAGCATGCAAATCTATATTTAGGTCCACGGAAAACATAAATTTTGTTTGATTTCTCAACGGCTAGCAACTTTTTTGTTCTTAGATCAACCCTTAGTAAATACAGACAAAGTGACCGAGGATTTCCGGAGATTCTCGCTTTCGATGACAAATTTCTACTGGTGATAATTGCATTCGGAGCACCATTCACTTTATTTCTGGCAGCCATCCCCCTCTTAATATCTTTCTAAAAAAATATAAGAAAATTCTTAAGTTTAGAGAATTAATGAATACACTTGTACTTATTCTACATTCACTAACATTGCCTTTATTCTACAACAGTAGTATAAAGTAATGTTAAAAGAACAATTTATGACAATGAGAAACGTCTGGAAGATTATATTTAGATTTTTATTTATTTCAACCTTCTCAATAAATTACTCCTATCATCAGCACACGCTCCCTGCATGGCTCTTCGCAACCTCATGCTGTGGTCTCTGCGGCATTTAGTTTCCAAAACCTGAAAATAAAATTTCCAATTAAATATGATTAAAAAGTCAATTTTCCAAATGCCATAATTGAACTACAGTATTGTCACTCATGAACAGAAAAAGAAATGCAAAAATTACTGGTAATGTAAAACTATGAGAGCAATATTGAGAGGAAATAGGTATTGTTGAATGAACTCAATATGATGACAATTAAATCAATAGTATATTACAATGTTTTTTAAGATCGTAACTGGAAAAATGGCAGATTTTATCACAAACATTGACACAAATCAACACGAACACAAATATTATAAAAGAGGAAAAGATCAAATGGGATTGTCATTCAGAAAGAAGCCCAAATTTCAAAAATATATGATGAAAGGTAAATATAAAAAACCTGTCATTATTCAAGGAAATTTTTCTGGAACCTATGAACCTACATCTTACTGGAAAAAAGCTTTTAAAACAATTGCCATCTCAGTTTTCCTTTTATACATTTGAATAAATAAATATTTAAATTTTAAATACGGATATTGCTGTGTTTGTTACCAAACAGTGGATATTGCTGGTTTTGTTATTTAGATAATTCTTGCCTTTGCTATGATGTTTCAGTCTAAAATCGACATCAACTCAACTCTCACATTATTATTAAGCGGTCATTTTGTCACGTGACACATTCTTGGGGTTTGATTGGTTGAAGTGGATATTGCTGTATTGATTTTAATCGTTATTTGGAAACGCAATCTTGGAAGGGATAAAGCTATATTTCCTACAAAATCTTGCATTCAGTATATCAGCAGGGGGGTTCAGTGAGAACAAGAAGCATGTACATATTTTATTTATACATATATTTGAGAAAAAAAATCGATATTAAATGTTTATCTGGCAGAATATTACGAAATACAGTCGAACTCGGTTATAAGGAGCTCAGCTATAAGGAGATCTCGGCTATAATGAGCAAAACTGTGAATTCATTTTGATTTGCGCATATTTCCATACAATCGTTCTCGGTTATAAGGAGCGCAATTCCCGGATATAAGGAGCAAATTTTAAAAACTCTGCATACATATTTGCTTGGGTTACAGAAAAAGAATCAAATACATACTCAAAACAATAAACTTGTTCACTTTGCTTTTAAAGCGGCTCACACTTAATTAGAGTTCATTTTATGATGTACACAAACTTGTGTGTCCGAATATACCACATGCGCAGGCATATGATAGTTCGTCGGCATTCCTTATCAAAGGTCCTTATGAAGGTCGAGAATATTGGCCATATAACTCCGATTATTCCGATCCAAAATGTTTGAAGTCACAGTTTATATTATGCAGTTTACTGTATTAGCATTTAAAAGCCTGATCAGTTAAACTCGAATTGTTCTATCGGAAACATGTCCACTAACAAACGAAAGTGTCTCTCTGTTCGCAAAAAAGTCGAAACTACGAAGACTGTAAAAAGTTTTCACTATCGTCTTCTACAGTTTCATCACTCTGGAAAAATAAGGATGTTTATTTGGCTCTTGAAAATAACTTAACATAATCAAAAAAAATTTACAAAGTACGAAATTACTGACGTTGACAAAGCGTTGTTAAAATGGTTCTGTACTCAAAGATCCGCTAGATTTTCCGTTGATAGACCAATAGTTAAGGTGCAAACGGAAAAATTCGCAAAACAATTTGGAAGAGATGACTTTAAATGTAGCAACGGATGGCTGGATCGTTTTAAAAATCGCCATAATATTGTTTATGCAAAAGTTAATGCAGAAGCAGCACTAGCAGAGTCTACAGATTCTGTAATGGCAAGTGAGTGGACTGAAAGCGTTTGGTCAGAATTGCGGCAGAGTTTCAATGACGAAGACATCTATAATGCTGACGAGACAGGACTCTTTTATAATATGACACCTGACACTATATTTAAATTTAAATGTGAAAAGTGCATTGGTGGAAAAAAATCAAAAACTTGTCTGACAGTGTCAGTTTATGTCATCTCTATCTACCCCACCTAATGGCATTAAATGAAGATATGCTGTACGAGTATATTAAATCTTAGATATTCTAATCTATCATATTCCAATTATACAGTATTTGGATTGTTAGTTTGAAAAACTATGCGCGAAATTAACCTATTCCGGATATAAGGAGTACCGGCTATAAGGAGCATATTTACTCGGTCCCGTCGCGCTCCTTGTAACCGAGTTCGACTGTATTCAAATCTGAATAATATGTAAATTATTGTGATAGGAATATTACGATATATATATATCTTATTTCGGTTTCTTTTCAAAATATATACTTAGGAAATAGCCATGCTTCTTGTTCTCACTGCACGCCCCTGTAAATTAGTAATCCTCAGTGACTGCATTCAAAACATTCTTTTTAATGTTTTGGATATTGCTGCCTTTGCTTTTATACCCGTAATGTGTTGTAAAATTCAGATCTTTAATGCAATACCAGAGGAAATGAAAAAGGAAACACAATGTGTAAATTTAAAATAGTATTGTTTAAATCTAAGATAGATTAAAAATTGATGCATATTATTTGTTTATATATTTATGTATGCACTATTTTAAGAATAATAAATATTTGCATGTGTGTAAAAAGGAGTTCTAATAATATACTCCAAAGTCATCGCTCAAACATGCAAACAATAGAGAATTAATATAATGTTTTGTGCGCTTTATATGTGAATGTATGGAATAAGAGTGACATACGACCAATGAAAAGTGATAAGTACATTTGAATGGCTTTAATAACACAAAAACCTACCTGAAAAGTGAAGTTTTGAGTTAAGTACGCAGATTTATTCAGAATAACTGGTTCTATATTTAACACAAAGAAAAATTTTCCCAACAGCTATATAAAAAGTGAAATAATCTAAAACGTTCATATCACATGTTATTCATGAAAACAGTATAACAGGAGCAGTACTGTCCGTTGGTTTTGGGTGCGGGTCCGGTGTTTTCTGGTTATAATTAGCCCTCATATATCTCGAAATTTTAAGAGTATCGGAAAATTTTTTAAACTTTTTCAAATTTACGGATATCTTGTATCTTTTTAAGTTTTTTTTGATATATACTTGGAGCCCAGAGTAAGTTGTAAAACATATACTTCTATTCAAAACAATCTCTGGTTCACTCAAATTGGATAATTAGTCTCTGAGATATGATCCCGTTTATAGTCACGTATCGAATCCGGAAAATCAAAAGTCATGGGCTCAAATTGCGCGTGCGTAGTTCGCGATGTCTGGCTGCTATGCCAAAGCAATACAGGTACAAACTTTCATCCTTCTTCTTTAAAAAGAGACCGTCTATTTTTAGTCAAAAGTTTGACATTACCACTGATTTTAAAAACGTGTCGAGGTCCGCTGTGTTTTGGCACCGCTTGCATTGAGTGAAATACCCAATCAGAACTCTTGTTTAACTTTTCAGTCTATCTAAATGACAAAATGCAATTTATTTTTCTGTTTAAATTTGGTTTGCTTATTATTTTAACTTAGCTAAAAATTAATCCTCCGTTTTCCTCTCTCCTGAAAACTGGTAAATTTGTAAATAGGTTTTTGTATTATTAATCCTGCAGTTTTACTTATAGTTTGCAGTGGTAATTATTAGCCTTAATAATATTTTAGCACCATATATCACAGCAGTTGGAATCCAAAATGTGTCATCACAAAAAAAGCGAGATCGAGTTGATTAGCCTTCACTGACCTTAGCTTATTGACCTAACATCTTAATACACCCCTATTTTGGTGTTTGAGGTCGACTTTGGCACGAATATTATGACTCAATATAAAAGATTTTGTGTAGTTATAAAAAAGAAACGCTAAAACGTGGATGTTATAGCGTTGTCAGATTATAGGCCAATGGAGAAGATTGCGGAAAGATAAGATGCGATCAAATTTTTTGAGGTTGAAGATAAACCAGATACTTACACATACGTTTTGAAGACATTCCAGTTTGTAGCAATGCTCTTCATTGACATCAGCATAATCAACCAGGGAAGAAGTAGAGATTGTGTAATTGTTATTTTACAGTGAATCAGGAGAAAGTTCTTAAGCTTTCTTAGAGAATGAATAGCGTAAAATATTTTTTTGCTGAAATGCCATGAAAGATCTGTATCAATTAGGAAGCCTAGGTTTTTCACAACTTTAGCAAAGGGTATGTACTGATTATTGATGTAAAGTAATGGGAAAATTAATTTTTCAGTGTAGATATCAATCGCGAGCTACAATCAAAAATTGCCTGGGACCTTATGGATTTACAAGAATAATAATAATATATAAATAAATAAAATTTAACTTCCTACTTTTTCAGCATCAGCTCATTAAAACTAGAGTATTTAAAACAATTAGGTCTACATCAAAAGTATCCATCATTTAGAGTTTAAAAAACATTTTCAAAACTACCTTAAGTCCCTCGAATATAATAGTGAGCAGCATGAACACCAGGCACGTGATGACCAGCCCCACAACATTCTCCACGGACAGTCCATTGAACAGGACGTTCCCCAACTTCACGTCCCACCAGAAGCTGTCATGCATCGTCCTGTTGACAAAAACAATAAACTCTTATCTCAGTTATTGTTTTATGCTCCCTAGCAGGCTGAAAAACCTACTTTAATATTCCACAGTTTAACTAAAGACAATTTACATAAAGTATGCCAAACCAGTCATTTCTTGTTTTAATTTGTATTTCTTAAATAACAGAATGAAAGTGATCATGCGTGAAAGTGAGGGCGTGAAAATGATAAGCATTTAGAAATATAAAATTATTACATTCATGTAAAATTAAGAATGGTCCTTTTTTGTTAGGAAATTATGTAAATTTATAAATGACCGTATACAAAGGTCTCTAAGTAAAATGGACTTCTTTATTTTTAGTAAAATGTAGATAATTTATGGCATCCATTTTATGACATGTGGTAAATTTGATTTCGGTAAAATTTAGTGAACGTGGAACATAATGAATGGAAACTAGGGATGGGTCGTCCACGTCCGTCCATCGACGAGACGATCAACTAGTTAAATTCGTCAACTAGATGATCTATTTTCAACTTTATAGATAAAAAAATAAATCTATTATTATTTTGTTTACACCACTTTTTACTAATTTTTTACATGTTTCGGGAACAATGTTCCTTTTCTCAGATTGAGCCTTAAACTAAAGTTGACAAATAATACAGATATATTTATTTATTAATAATGTCACCACAAAGTGAAAGCCTGACTTTGAAAGATTTATTCTTCAATAAATTTCTAGATAACATCTCAAATGTAAAGTATTTTTAAATTATGTATTTATTTATAAATTTATAGATAATAAATAAATGTAAAGGTTTTTATCATTTTATTTAACTTGTATTGAAACGAATGAATTTTTCGTAATCGATTTGAGTTAGTGTAGTGATAGTCCAACGTTTTCCAAAAAATAAGTCAGATATATTGAAAAAATTCAAACTTTGATGTCGCATATCTCCATAACTATTGATATTAGGTCATGATAGCTTTCGACTCATAATCAAGGCAGGAATATAGTCCTGCGAGGTTATTAATGTTTTCCATATATGATATGTACCTAATATATTTAACATGTACTGTAACATGTAATGATATATACCTAATATATTTTTTTTATACACACATTACTGCTTTGTACTTATTTATATTTTTAATTTTTATACTCATATTTTAATGCTTATACCCGATACTTTCACTGCTTATATATGTAGTTTATATTTATATTTTACTGCTTACACCTGATATTGTTGTGTATACCTACTTCTTTCTTTATTATATATAGAAAGAAGTATATAAAACAATATGTAAAAGCCTACAATGTGCGTAAACAAATAAATAATAAAATATTTCTTTTTACATATAAGCACAAGTAGCGGTTTTACTTTTCCCGAAACTATATTCCTTGGAATTTCTTTCAATTTTAAAAATTAACGTAATAAAAATAGCCAACGATAGTCCGCGTAACGAAGTTGATGCGTCAACTAGTTGACGAATTCAACGAATGATCGTCTCGTCGAAGGACGGACGTGGACGACCCATCCCTAATGGAAACAAAACTTAATAATACATAATAATAATGGTAATATTGATTCAGAATTTTGTGTCGAAAACATAACTTTGAATGTTCCTAGTCACCGACTTAGGACATATTATAATACATTTTCTCTATCAACTTTCAATAACAATGCGGCCCACTTTAACTCTGTATCTAGAATGTTGAGGAAATAAGCATAACGTCCTCATTGACATACATATTTCACGACAGTTTCCATGAATACAAGAGAACTATTACCAAACTTGCGAAATTAGCTGTTTAGTCTCTTTGTTCAATCTCACTCTGTTCAAGCTCACTCTATAAAATCACTTCTTTCTGTTCTTTGTGTATTTTTTAGCCTTTACTTTTTATCTCTATGTTTGCTGTGCTCACATTTAAGTGATGAAAGCATTTAAACTTATTTTATTATAATTGTATTACGTATATCATGTATGCGTCATGTATATCATATACGTGTTTTTCATTGTTTGTGAACCATTAAAAATAAATAAATGATAATGAATTTATTATTCCAGTTTAATCAAGTTGAGTATATAAGACCTGACCCATTATGAAGGTATTCATATTATAATTACAATACTAATATTACACACAAAATTATACACATGACAGATGTATACATTATAGACACACAGACACATAACAGAACATACATTTTTGATTTGATGAAGTTATAGCATAAATTTTGTAGTTGGAATAATTATTAATTTTAATTAAAAACTTTGTATAAACTACTTTACGTCTACCAGTTTCAATACCACTGTATCTTTATCAGGAAGGACTCTTAGTATGCGTCCGTCCAAGCCCCCTTTCAAAAATTAACCTGTTTACCAAAATAGGTAATGGATAGTCAGTATGCGCCCATCCTGATGAAGATACAGTGGTATCGAAACCCGTAGACGTAAAGTTACTCCAACTGGTTTATACAAAGTTTTTAATTAATTAAAATTCAATTAAATATTCAGAAAAATTATTTCAAAAACTTTAAAATAATATATAAAAAAGTAATATAATCACACATAATAAATTAATGGGAACGAAACCACACAAGAAGACTGACTTCACTGAATATTAAAGCGGATTTCAAAGCACAAATATGGAATAAATAAAATATTTTCTATCAACTCTCACATTTGTATCTTGGCCTTACTCTTTTATTTGATGAGTGTGCTATCTTTAATCAGTTCGATTGAGCCGGTGGCCATGAGTTAGTCTTACACATCTACATGGCATTAAGTGATTAAACTGTGAATGTCATACGAATCCTAGTAGTCGAAAAATATCCACAAAGCCGTAAAAAATTATAAATGGTCAATACATAAACTAACGCAACTTTAATTCAACTGCGGATTGCATTTCACACTCGCGAGACTGCTGAGTATCATATAAATAAATATTTATTGATTGTGTTTACACATGTTAGTGGGGTGACCAGAAGAAAAAAACAAAATTACTAAAAAGGTTTAAGGCTGGACATTCACTGCAAATGAATATTTCGGCGTTTTTTTTTTTACGAAAATGTGGGTTTTTATTATTCATTTATATCTGAATGTATATTCTAGACTGCAATTTTTTAGGGCAATAACTTAGAACCTTCGTTCTTATATAAAAGTAATAAACTGAACGTTATTTACAAGAATTAAGAAAATATAAGTATTAATCAAAATCGTTTTTAGTGTCCTAGGCGGTGCAAAGTTTTAATGAATATTTATATGTATGCATAATATGTTTTTTTATACATATAAAGTTTACTTCATTATCTAGAATCTGTACTAAGGAAACTAAGAAATATTCAATATTAATAAAGTCATAATGTGTAAATTTGCAAAAAATTTTTATGTTTTTTCTTGATTTTAAAACACTGACGTAATTATAAATATATTTTATAATTATATATTAAATTTTATATATGAACAAAAGTTCTATCTGAGTTATTGCCCTAAAAAAAATGCAGTCTAGAATATACATTTTGATATAAATGAATAATAAAAACTCACATTTTCGTAAAAAAATGCTGAAATATGCATTTGCAGTGAATGTGCCGCCTTAAGATAACATTAACTTTGGTGTAGGACCCAAGAGAGCTCGAATATAATGTGTAAATCTGATGTAATACTAAACGCACTGCGGAAGTATACAAATCAATTAGTCCAAGGTACTTCGCAAAGTCGTAAAGTCGGAAATATGAATGTACATAAAAGTATGACGGTAAAATAAGTTACAGATATTGAATTTGCAGGTAAATCCAAGCGCTTACTTAATCTTGGCGCAGAGCAGAATTGTTTGAGAACAATCCATAATTAAAGAGTTATGGGTTAGTAACGAGCAACTAAGAGTACCTAATAATGAAAAAAGTTTATTTGCACTGCTGCAGTTTGAGACAAGATACGAGGATGAATGTATCGTTTCTCTGAACCGTGTGAGCGCTTGGTTTTGGAGGACACCTTGTGAACATTTATTTATGTATACAGGCTGTCCCAGAGGCAGTAATTCAAACAGAGCCTAGGGCCTCGGGTAAGATACGAGCGGCGAGCGGCAGAGCGTCAATGCGCCAGAGTAGTAAGGGGTGCATTGACGGCACAGTACTGAGCTTAGTCATATCGTGCCCGGCTTCCCTCACTACTCGGACGTATTGACGCTCTGATGCTCTGCCGCTCGCCCCTCGTATCGTACCCGTGGTCTAAGGTTACGAGACATTACTAGCGACACACTGAGAGTCAAAAAGGATTACATGAAATTTAACAGTTTAGAAGATGTACAAATTTTTGTGATTTTTGAGAAGTGAGCGCTGTGTCATAAATATGAAAAACTTTAGCACACATATTTTTTTTTAAATAGAGATACGAACACGAAATACGTGTCACATCAATATTCTTACTATTCTCAACTTGCTGGTGTCCTGGAATGGGGCTCGAGCCACCGATCACCAGATCACTAGGGAGCATCATGACCATTACACCAACAAGCGACTTAATATAAAATATAAATAAAAAAAGCAAATTTAATTTAAAACTTAAAAAACTTGACGGAATTATGATGTTGCAATGACAGCAATACAATAACGGTCAAGATACAGAAATGGCAATATTGCTTATTTCAGAATACGGCCGCTTGTTATGGTTCTAAATATTGATAAGCTGCCATGAAAATGTTTTAATTCACCGATTTAATATTAAATAACATTTTTTATTACAAATAATGAACCTGCATAATTTGAGTGGCACGCAAATATGGTTTGTGTATCTTCTGTGTGTAGTTTTCTGAGATATTCTGCCGTGTATATGTGACCTCTCTGGCCGACGCTTCGGATCTCATTGCAGGGTCCATCATCAGGGCTGATCCGAAACATCTGCCAAAGAGGTCAGATATACACGACAGAATATCCCAGAAAACTAAACAAAAGATTCTGAACGGCCGTGAAAATCTAAGAACATTTTTATGTTTTATGTACGTCAAAAAACAATAAATTGAGAAATTTTAATTAACATGTCAAAATGAAGCATGAACGTGAAGAAATTTTTCACACACCATGAAAATTTGCTCAGAGTGTTGAAATAAAATTATTGATACAAGTTATACTACGCAATCAACGCAATTTATTTCATTAAAATATATGTTCAATTAATATAGGCTGATATTTACTGGTTCAGTATTTTTAAACAGTAAAATTTAAATAGTTACTCAAAATTTATAAGAGAATATCACCATGTAATAACAACCTAATAAAGTGTACATCTTAAAAAAATAATTTTGTAATTTGTGGTATGTATTTTAGTATTAATAACTAGCTGTAACCCGTCAAAAATGATGGTACTTTTATGTGAAAAAAGAAATAAAAAATAAAATAATTTTTATATTATAAAGAAGTTACGGACGGACGGATGGACGGACAGACAATGAAATTATTATAATTGGGATTTTACAGAAAAACCTTGAAAAAACATTAATGCTTGCAAGAAGTAAAAATCCAAAACAAATCAAACCAGCACAATTTATTTATTCAGCATCTTCAAATATACATTCGAATATTTTTTTTGTTTTTTTTTTAAAACCTTTTTTGTTATTTAAAAATCGAAAAAAATAGTACAAACAATATGGTGTTATATAGCAGACCACCAAAATAAATTTGATTTGTTTAAAAAAAATTACTACGAGCTTGTAAATTTTGAAATAATTATGAAAATGTCAAACTAAATGCTTATTAAATTAGTAAATAAGTCGCATTTTATAACAAGGAGACGTTTTTACCTAAGAAATACTGACACTAATTAATTAATACTAATCAAAATATTAGTATGAAGATAGATTGAAAAGTATCTATAATATTAATGAAAACTAAAAAAGTGTGATTAATTTTTTTTAACACAATTTTAATTTAAATAAAAAATTATAACTTTGTTTCATTTCACTATTTATTTATAAAGATTAGAACGTTTTCCATCCTAACACATTATCTTCAGTAATGTTACAAATAATAGTAAACTTAAGACTAAAGGAAGTAGAAAACAGCAATTAACAATAAAAAAAATGTAATTAATATTCAAACACCTTCTATTACGTTCCCTCTTCCGCGCTTAACGACCACGCCCACCCGACTAATCTCCACCCCACTCCTCACGTCGTCCTTTAGTATTACTAATATTACTGAAGAAGACGCGTTAACATGGGAAAATTTTCTAATCGTTATAAATAAATAGTGAAAGTAAACAGAGTTATCATTTTTTAATATAATTTAAGTTGGCTTTTTACAAAGTTACACAAGAAAATATTGAAAAATTATAATTTTAATCCTCAACATGCAATGATATGTTTCTCCAGCTTTTCAGCTCACCCCAGTAGTAACTTTCTTCGAGTATAAAAATAAACCTTTTTTTTATACTTCTTTTTTTACATGTAGGTATGTTCTTAGAATAACGCATAATGTATAAGGGGACTTCCACACACGCTTCTCATTTTCTATGCTTCATCTCTATGAGACTTCTATAATTTATCACAATTAGTTTACAATCTCAATCACCTCTGCATTCTAGCCGAAATCTCTTTCCAGTCATGAATGTTTAAGGTTTCAGAAACGAAGCTAGAAGTCTGATGGAACCAAATCAAGCAAATACGAATGTGGAAGGATTTTTCATATATACTGACCATTTATTTAACAAAATACTTTTTTAATTTATTAATATAAAATACTAAGCAAATATAAAGAAGTAATTAATAAAGCATCAATATGGTCACCCCAGATTTTAGACCATGCATCTATGTACATGCAGGATTTGATAAACTGTATGAGATAAGATAAAACACCACAGAATGAGCATATTAAATTCCATTAAATAGAAATACCAAAATACACAAAACTTTAACATGTGCTACTCAATTCATGAATACAAAACTAATAATGAGGGGTAGAAGAGCAAAGGCAGCAATATCCCAGTGAATACAATAAATCTATCACTATTCAGGGGTATTTCTCCGGAATCTATGAAACCTACATCTTATTGGAAATACATTTTTAAAAACAATTGACACCTCAATTTTTCTCTTATACGCTTGTATAAATAAATACAGTAAAACCCCGTTAATTTGAGACCCTATATTTAGAAATTCGCCATAATTTTAAATTTTACATTTAACAACTTGTAAAAACTATTGAATGGAACTGCTTTCATATATCATTTTAGGAATTTTAATAATTTTAGTGAAAGAAAAATGACCCTAACGGATTATTTTGTGCCAAAGTATGAGTTTTTATAAACAAGCAATCATAATAAACCTGCTAGAACGATGGAGGAAAGTCGCATCTATCGACAGATAATAAATTTTAAAAATAAATTATTTACATATTCAAAATATGTAAAGAAAAAAACCTTACAGAAAACCAGGAATACTTTAAGCTTATGCGAAATGGAAACCTAATCATAATGCCTAAATTTAAAACAACCCAAATGCAGAACCACTATATTTATAAAGCCATTAACTGCTACAATAATCTACCTATCGAAATATGCTTCATCAATAACCTTTTAAAACAAATTTTAAAAATTAGAATCTTCCTAAAATCCAACATAAATTCATAAATCGTATAAATTTACAGCTTTTTTCAAATTACTTCATTCTTATTCATTATCAAATTACCTTTTATTACCGTATTATTAAATGACTTACATATGTACCTATATACAAAATACGAACTGAAGCTCCCTCATCAGACTCAAGAGCTTCTCTTCACAAATGAGGTCTACATGACTAACAAAGTATTAAAAAAAAAGTCAATTTAATATGTAAATGTAAGATTTGTATTTGTACCTTATATTAAATTAAATAAAAAAAATATATAAAAATGAGAATACATTTTAGTATAAAAATGAATTTGTTTTTAAAAAATTACTTCATTATTTAAAATAACTTTTTTTTGGGTACTAATACATAATGAGGCAGAGTGCGATATAATATGAAAAATAATACAATTATAGAAAATATAAGAACACATGATACCCTTGAGCAATCAGTTAATAATAAAAATAAAATATGACAACGCCAATTAACTAAAGCTGCATGTATTGATAAAGATTATGTTACAATTATGTTTGTGATTACTGAATCGTGTTACCAGACAACAACATTTTTATTAAATATATCCAATCCCATACATTCTTTGAGAGCGAGAATAATGTCACTTGCAGAGATGATGTTTTGGAGAAATACAGTATTATAATAGTTTATAAATTCAATAAACTGAATGAAACAATCACTGAAATCACAGACACTGAAAAAACAATCAATGTTTATAAAACAAAAAAGGAATCTATATTATTATCATAGAAATGTAAGCAGAATAGAGAATTTTGTTCGTGATTTCTTAAGTTTAGAGAAATGCAGAACTCACTCTAGTATATAAAGTAAAAATATTAAATCAAACATCTATTAATAATAAAAAATACAGTTCATTGGCCTCATATCAAACAATCAATCAGCTGTGGAATGGTCGAAAATTTAATTTTGTTTAAAATTCGTGACTGAACAATTCGTTAGAAAGAAGATGAGACAAACCTTTGATGTGATGATGTATTTGTAGAGAAATTCAGTGAAGAACAGAAGCTGGGATCGTATTGTTGAGAAAAAACTCATTATTATCAGTTCACCTCACGGAAATGTCAACACAAGGATGTGGTAGTGGTAGGGCGCCCAACATATCTAGCCGACATATAGGGCGGTAGGTACCTTTGTACCTACTAACGGACACTTCTATAATTCACAATTTACGCTGATATCTGACAATAATATAAAATCTCACGTTTGTTTTAAAAACTGCGCAGTTACATGTATTGAGATTTTCATTGAAGATAACAGCAGATAAGCTGGTTAGGTTAAAACCTGTAGACTGCAATCTGTCAAAATCAGTTGTCATTTAATCGCCCGTGCATAGAAAACAGACATATCACAGACAGACCTTGTCGATTATACCCGTAGAAAAAAGAAATATTATACCTCTTTTGTCTATGGCTGTAGTCAATGTTTGAATATCGATAACGTATGGTAGGTATTAGGTATCTACGTAAAAAATACTAGTTTTATTTTATTTCGTGGGGTTACTGATGGGTTACTGTCAAAAGTTGATAAATCCACATTTTAGGTAAATAGAGTTAGCGACGAATTGTGAATCTGTATATGAATATTTAACTTTGAAAAATGTTTGTAGGTTGATGCGACCGCGATCTACATGTGACGTTCCGCATCGCGTCTTTTTTTGAAAATAGGAAAAAGTATTGTAAATATATTTATGGGAGTTTTAAAAGTCCGCGGCATCGTTAGTCGCCGCCCAACACCGCAAGATGGGGCAAACGACGGTGCGGGAGGTTATTCCCTCCCCCGCGCGCAGAAGGGTTGGAGCCGCGCATCCAAGTCCCAGCACACCCCAGCCCTTGTCCAGTGAATGGACACTGATGGACACCCACCGCTTTCCCAGGGTCGTTTTATCAGCGAAAGCTGACACATCGACCGTACTCATACGTCGCCAGGTTGACAATTTTTTCTCTAAAAGGTCGTCTCCATGTCACGTCGTGTAAAGAGCGACTCGACGCGGAGAGGCCTACAAAAGTACACTCATTGTACCACTCCCACACAGAAATAAACATTTATTAGCTAAAAATACATAGTGTTATCAAATATTACAAGTTAAAGAAGACATATATTTACGGTAACAACAGAATTAAAAAAAAACAAGAAAACCAAAAGATAGGACACAGAGTTAGGACGGGAAAGGAGGACAGTGAGGGAGCGAAGGTATACGGACTCACTCTCTAAACGGGAAGGACAGACAACACGATACAAAGAAAGCTAGAGTTCGAGTTCAAGCGCCACGGGTCCACAGTTCACACGTTCGACCACGGAACAGATCCCAACGCGACACCCACGTCCTGACAAACTCTCAGAAGAGTACGAGATTCCTAGCATTCATGACAAACGGACCATTTTAAAATAAAACAAAATTGATAAAAGGACGGCAGGCTTTGCTTTGATCCGCTAGATATGGCTACGCAGTTGCTCTGGAAAACCGCAGTTCCCATTTTCCGACGCCGATGACAACGCGGCGGCATGATGGTAAAAAAATCTATCTATCTACGATCTTCAAAATATAAAATGAACATTGCGAACTAAAATTCCCCGTTGTAATTCATTAATTTTCTATGGCCCAGCGAAAACCACAGACTTTCTCTATTGCTAAAATATGAACGTGGAGGTAGCTCTTAGATCTGTCTATGGTTCGCAGCTGTCAAATCATCTCGCTTATATCTTTGTGATATCTTTTTCCCTTTTCTATGCTTATATCTATCAATCTATCTATACAATCGTCATAATATAACCTGTAAAACTGTAAACGTCACACGGTTATTTTTATTAGTGGTATTCGCGTTTAATCCAAATTCAGTGAATTTAACAACCCATTTAAAATGAGTGCTTTTAAGAAAAATAAGTTACCACCTAAAGTTGAGAATATGACTAAGGAAGAGGTTGTAAATTTTCTTAAGAGAAAACGCGAATGTGAAGTCACCGCTCAATCTATCGTCGTTACGCTCTTGGAAAATGTTGTTACCGAAACGTATTTCATAAATTGCTTGCCATACCTCAGCCAAAATCACTACGAAGATGTCACAGAGGAAAGAGCCATCATAAAACTTTGCGGCTATCCATTATGCAGTAAGCAACTTCCTGACACGGTGCCCTCTCAACAATACAAGATATCGTGCAAGACGAATAGAGTTTATGACATAACATCCAGAAAAAACTTTTGTAGCAATGGCTGCTACAAATCTTCTGTCTTCATAAAGGAACAAATTCTGTCCGGCCCTCTATGGTGTAGGGAAAAAGAAGACATTCCAATTTTCAAATTGCTCCCACTGAACACAAAGGGCATCTTGGGAGAACAAATTGATTTATCTCTGGTTAAAAAAATTGACACAGAAGAAACAAAAGACAACAGTTTTAGATCTTTTCTCGATTTCACTGAGGCTTCTCTTATTGAGATGTCAATGGATGATGAAGGAAAAAATGTTGCCATTGAATCTGTTGAAATTTTAAACAAGGACAAGTCTAATGATGCATTAAAGAGTGATAAGAAGGAAGATGTTCCAGAAGTAGGTGATGTGGTTGAGCCTATTGAAAAATCTACAGATTTAGATAACAGTGAAATCAATGAATTAACTAAAGATGATGAGAAAATAGTGGAAGAAACTAAATGTAAGAAAAAATCTAATAAAACCTCCTCAATGGGAAAAATTATGGGTGATATTGTGGAGAGAAAACCAGAAAACAGAATTGATCCATTTATAAGTGCTGGGCAAAAAATGGAAGCTGAGGAAAATGAAAAAAAGGATATTAAATCAAAAGTAATCTCGGACAAAAGAAAGAAAATGAAAGAAAAGAAAAAGGAACCCAAGCCTATATCCGCAGCGATAGTTCACATTGAAAAATGTCTGGGAGAATGGTTTAGCCTCGAGACTATGTTATTTTTATTTGGCGACGAAAGAGTCAGGCGTATGGTCTCCGATAAGGGTGAATGTATCAAAGTCTACTTGAATAATATGGCAAACGGATTACTTTACAAGTCCACATCGTACGATCAGTACCAACTGCTGTGCAGGAAGTTAAATTTATTAGAACTGGAAGACAGAAAGTACGACAGCAAAGTCACGACCGCTAAAGAATTAAAGCCGCTTCCACATTATTCCATGCTCCAGGAAGAGAGTGAGAGATTGGACATAAAAGTTAGAGCGTTTTTAAAAGGTGATATGGAAATTCCCATAAGAGAAACAAAAGAGGCTGTTCAAACTGAAAAACAAAATGATTGTGACGAAAACGAAACTGTGACTAAACTTCCTCTGGTAGACAAGACTGCACAGCACGCTTTGAGAAGAAAAATTGTTCTAAATAGTCTGAATAAAGTGCTGCCAGATCTGTTGCAAACTTTTGGGCTCGCCTCGAGAGACGTGAGCTCAGATGTTCGCCTGTTGGTGGCAACGTTCAACTTGCAAGCGCACAATATTATCTTCAAGCCCGCGCAGTGGAGCATGATTGTGATAATCCTCATCAAGTTGTTATCCATTAGAGATGTGAGACTGGGAAAAGCGTTGGAACAGGATATGGCCAGTCGACATTTGCAACTGCTCTTGATGAGCTACGAACAGGACGGTGGATATTTGGACAGACTCATTTCGTGGCTAACAGACATTGATAGGTTATTAGATAGTAATGATACACAATTGACAGTTGACACATATAAATGAAAAATGTATGTAATAAATTAATTTGAAACCTCCAGGTTACACGAGAAGACTTAATAAAGTATTTATAAAATTATACATAACTCGAAAAGTACTCATTCACCTTAATGATGAATGGTATAACTTTTATAATATTCTTTGAATACAAAAAAAAATATTCTTGCATAGTTCAGGAGTTTCTTTCTCCTTGCATTCACTAGCAGTTGCCTCTGAGCCAATCACCACCGTTCTTGGATAAAAACAAGAAGAAATTTTGAAAAAGTTAACTGCAAAAGAATTCAAGGCGCCATTGTACATTGCATATATTTCATTTCTAAATAAATACATGATGTTTTTTCCTATCTCGGAACAAACTTGCACCGGGAAAAGTTGTATGTCAATGACGGAGGAGGAGATCCACAGAAGTAAACATGTCATGACAATTTTTTTTTTAAATTTTCTAATAAAATAATAGTTTAGTATGTATGTACATACATAATGATAATTTAGTGTGTATGTATAAAAGTGCCAATAGAAAAAATAAAAATAATTAAGCACCTTGTGAAAAATCACTCAATTTCCACCAAAATTTTATTCTCCAGGGTGGTACAACCCTTCAATTATGTATTCATTTTCAGAAATAAAAATTCATACACACATTGTTTTTTATTATTTGATACTTTTATGATGATAGAATGTACATACATAGTATTATTATGATATTTATATGATGATGTATGATATGTGTATATTGTAATTTTTTTAAACTAAATTGAAAATGAAGCAATAATTCAAGTATCATTAACACATTATAATTTGATTAAATTTATATTATGAAAAATACATAATCAATATATGCAATTTTCATAACACTATTTTTAAATTTGATGTCGTCACTTATATTAAGAATTGCTTAATATGTAGTTTGTTTCTTACTTATTACTTCAAATCTTAACCTTTAACGCCATCTTAACTTTTGATTGGTGAGTCGTGGCTTCATGGTGTGAAAATATTCTATTGCATGATGCATATATGCATTTCGTTGCATTCTAAAATTTCACTGAATAACTTTAACAAGTTGATGACTAAAATTACTATTAAAAGTTGGTAAATGTCAGTTTGTTTCATTTACATTGGTACGCACAAGCGCTGCGTACCAATCTCGACACTATTTTTTAAATTAAAAAAAATGTTGAAAGCTTACTGGCTATCACCCGGAATTAAAAAAAAAGGCAAATAGGGTGGGTCTCCGCCTCGCGGTATTAGAAATTCACCGTGGTAAATATTTTACCACAGGCGAAGACAAATGAATTTAATTTTAAAAAAAAGGAGAATTTAAATTATACAAAAACACAAAAAATCTAACACAAAAAACTAATAAAAAAAAAACAAAAAAAGCAAAATTTAGAAATTAAACACTGTTTTTTCACAAAATTCGGCTTCGCGAACGGTCAGAGTAACAATGTAAAAATGTTTAAAAAAACTGAGGATGCCCGTCCTCGAAACCATCCTTTATTTATCCCTAAAACTAGACATAACGGGATTTTAACGGTCGAAATCGGATTAGTGAGAGTGGGGAGATGCATCTTACTTTCGCCCAGAGGCTGCGCGTGGTGGACCGCGCGCATCTCCGCTGGGTCGACCCGAAAGCCGCTGTGATACCGTGCAGCAGTCGGAGCCGGCGGCCAATTTCGGACGGTTTTTTATAGATTTCTCGCGACAGAAAAGTAGTGCATCTGTCATTTAAATACCAAAATGAACGCCTGACACATCCGCGTGTGAACTACATTATGACAGGTACGCCTGGATGTGTCAGCGTTCGTAAATCGCCTTAAAAGGGGCGATTTCGAATTTAAGATGTATCTCCTCTCAGACTAATCCAATATCAATTTTTATGACGAAATCTAATAGGAAATGACATGCCGATTGCGGTGATATATGACATGTCGGGTTTGGTTCAATTTAATATTAGTCATCTCGGTGATGTTTCGCGCGTTACGCAGCATCCGGCCCGCCACGTACCGTTAACGTGCGGTCCATAAAACTCGACGCTGGCTATTGGCCGTGTCAGGCGGCTGAAGATGCTGTTATCTTCGCCCAGCCGCACGACCACCTAGGGAATCTATTGCGCAGTTATTAATTTAACTGCCAAAGATGATGAAAAATATGTTTAAATAATTATGATAGCAGCCCTGGGCAAAGGAATCTGCTCATTTTTAGATTAAATAACCAAACCCTTTATCTCCCATCAGTTTTCGAAATTAAAAGACCGCCAAACCCCCGTTTATTAATACAAACAAGAAATAAAAGTTACATGAAATACAATAAATAAAAGTTACATGAAATACAATAAATAAAAGTTACATGAAATACAATAAATAAAAGTTACATGAAATACAAGAAATAAAAGTTACATGAAATACAAGAAATAAAAGTTACATGAAATACAAGAAATAAAAGTTACATGAAATACAATAAATAAAAGTTACATGAAATACAAGAAATAAAAGTTACATGAAATACAAGAAATAAAAGTTACATGAAATACAAGAAATAAAAGTTACAAGTATGTACATAAAAAGGTCAAAAAATACAATCCAGGTGACAGAAAAAATATACAATTATTTACAACATAGCATATTACATTCACAAATAACCGGTTCCGCGATTGCCGAGACCGACGGATACTTTTATTTCAAATGTTCTCCGGTCAATCGCGGAAGAAACCATTACATATAAATTGACATTTATTTACTAACTATGTCAGACTAAAATGTGAGCGAAACCCAATACAATTGTTAAACAAATTCTCAAACATATTTATAGTAATATTCAATGACAAACAATTTTCATTCATACACGGGCTGTCATTATCAAATACCCGTATGGTGAATCATCTACGACCCGCGCGGTGGGTGGGCCCCAACCCCCGCTGGCGCCATAGCGGGGGACGGGGCGCCCACCATCGGTCATTATTATCTCATTAAGGACGAACAATAAACAAGATGACGGCGGTGGCAATTAAGTCCTCGCTCCGCCTACCGCCAGTTCTAGGAAAAATAACTTTTTCATTCATAATATTATTACGCATACTCGCATTCCCTGTGTGTACACTATAAAACTTGTAAACTTATAACATAGAATAAACACTTAATGAAACATTGTGTTACACACATTATTGTTCGTTTTTATGTCTCGCGCTCGGCGAGCCTATGGCATTTAAAGTCCTGTACGGAACATACACTTACTAATTTTTCATCCAGTGTCCATATTAAATTAAAGTCAATATTTCACCTATAATTATAGTACTGTATTGACATTTAAGAAATGTCGACATTCCTCATACAAAGAGTACACATAAATTTCATCTTTGACTTTCACTTTGGGGATTGGATTTTTTTATTTTATAAAATAGGGATGTATTATACACACGGAATGCCTGCATTCTTACTGTTTTCAAATCAAGCTCAGTAAGTTACCCTTGTGTTATGAAAATAGGACTAATTTGGTGGTCTTCCCAGGACAAGTATCAAACCTTGATCTACTTACTGGGTATGAAATGTCTTATTATTAGACCCTTTCTTTCAATACTTACACCACAGCTAGAAGAGGTTAATTGCAGCACTCTAAAATTGAGCTAGGGTAAGGTATCGTTGTAGATAGGCTTTATGCAGTAGAAACTCATTAATTATTAATTCAAGGGACCCAAAAAAAAACATTTCGAATTATGCAGAGGAACCCTTTTAATTCGAAATTCACAACACAAAAAAACAGAAATCGGGATGCAATCGCAAAATCATAAAACTCATGAAAAAAAAGCGAGAAATGTCTGTATTTTTGCATATTTCAAGAAATTATTTTGAAAATAGCAATATTTATTATGCTAAAACAAAGATCACGACACAACACAAAGTACCTACCTGATATTGGACAATTTATTTTCTCACTTGCCAAGAAAATCAAAATATTTTTTTTAATTTCATCAAATTTTAAAAAATTTGAATTATGTGAACTAAAATGTATTGATTAAAAGCGCAAAGGAATAAACATTATTTTGAATTACAAATTACCGGAGTTTTCGAATCATCTATGATGTTAATCTACTATGAAATTATCATTTTGGGACTTTTGAGTTTTAAATTATGGTGAATTTCGAATTGACAGGGTTTTGTCGTATTAATGACGTTACAAGCTCAATCCATGATGTTACAAACCTATAAAGAAATACAAAATATTTATTTTTAAATAAAAAAAACACGCTAATATGAATAAATATGTATTTTGAGAAAAGCTTTTTGCTTTAGTTTTTTCTTATGAAATTGTGAACGATTCCACAATTGATATAAAAACCATTTTAAAATTGAGTGCCTTTGTTGAGTGATTTTCGCACAAGTCGAATTAGTGTTAAGTAAAGCCATGTATTCACTAGGGGACAAATCGCGAAACATTCCGCTCGGCATGTCGCATCAACGTCTACGCTCATGTTTCGGGGACAATGACGCGGTCATTTGACGTGTACACACCGGGACTCGCATATCTTGTCGCGGAAATGTCACCCGATGAGGTTACGATGACAGCTGCGGTATCTCATTTGGCGAAAACGGGGTTCCGCGCAATTCGAAATGTTTTTTTGGTCGTAATTTCAAATTAACAATATTTTTACCGTAGTAAATTGAATATTATTAAAAACAAGGTCCTTTTTGCAAATAATTATTGTTTTCCAGACATCGCAGAAATATATCGCCCTATGAGGTAATGATGACAGCCGTGTATCTGTTTATGTTAATGAGTTTATCGAAAAGTAACAGGAGAAAAAAGAGGAAAATGCGAAATTATTTACTGCAAAGAGAAAGAAGGACGGACATTCTATGCGACCTTCGATCGATACAGCTCGATGAGTTCAAGAACGATTTCATTTCCCCGCATTGTCATCTTGACAGATACAGCGCATGCGTATTCACTTATAAACATACCACGTGGTACTGACGCTCCGCGGAATGTTGCAGTGAGCTCGCTCGGGTACCGTGCGCATGGCAACGTTGCCACGGCACGTAGAAATGCCGCGCTGTGTTGTGCGCGACGTCGCAGAACTGTGCACGACGTTGCAACGTCACGTAGACTCTATGCCGCGTGTGCTGTTGAGGGACAATTTGTCCCCTAGTGAATACATGGCTTTTAAATTTCGCAATCTCACCTGTCGGATGTCTATTAAAATCTTTCAATTCGGTTCTGTGACACACAGCAAGTGTCTTACATATTGGGGAATCAGTATTTAAAAATGAATAAAGAATAAAACATGTTTTTGGTGTAGATTTATTTTTTATTAAATTTGTACATATTATTATTGCACCTTCTGTAAAGAGTACTAAACATTTTCAAGTTCATTTAAAGAAATTAATAATTTGAAAGAACTAAATCAAGCCTGCTTCCAAAAAAGAAACATAACCCAAAGGATCTTTAGCTTTTTCTGTGGTGTATGAAACAACTCTTTTGGTAACTTTATATGAAATTAGCATTTTAAATTATAAAACCCAAATGAAGAATTGCAGTTGAAAAAGAAGATTATTATGGTTCCTCCCTGCCAATATTAACTCGGCAGTCAATAAACATGCAGTTATTCTACAAAGGCACTGCTACCAAAAGTAAAATTAATACGCTAATTATGTTCAATAAATCCAATTGTGTACGAAAAAATAATATATAGGATTTCAATCTTTTGCGAAATTCATTAATTCGAAAAATAGTTAGGAATTCATATGAATAAAGCATTACATTATTGAAACTTTTTGTCGTTATTTATTATAAATTATAATACACATATAAAAAAGTGGCACTTGTAGCTCAGTGGGTAAGCACTGACTTCTCATACCGTGGGCTGAAGGTTCCATTCCCACAATGATATCATAATACAAAACTCAAATTATTTTTTTTAATTAAAAAAAACCTCTCATTTAATTTGGGGTCTAACAAATAATCACAAACTGGAATGGCTCCATCGCTTTTCAAATACAGTTTTAACAGGTGATACTCCCCCCGCATCAGTTTCAAAGCAAAACAAATTCAAATCATTTTATTTGAAACAAAATATTGCACATTGCAAATAAATTAGGTGACCCAAAATAAGTCATTTTTCTATTGTGATCTTATAATGTTTGTGTTATACAAAAACTTAATTCTGTTCTAGTTCTGTAGGGTTTTAATAATTCTATTTGACTTGTATTATTAAATCGAATGCAATAAATATTTGATATAAGTTAATTTTAATGATAGTCCAACACGTTTAACAGAAGATAAGTCAGAAATATAAAAAAATATATACATGGAAGTCGCTCATCTTCATAACTATTGATATTGTTTTTTTGAACATTTTCAATTCATAAGATTTACGAAAAATATAGTGTGGACTAGCTCTGTTACACCATTATCATTATATTATATTATCAAATGGTGGAAATTTGAGGCAGCATTATTATTATACATAAATTTAGGGGAATTTTCCTCATTCAATTTTGAATGGAAAATATTCTTTAAACTTTGTTATGGAAATGAGTGACATCAAAGCCTGCATTTTTTTCAGTATTTCTGTTTTATTTTCTGTAAAATACAATACAAGTCGAATTAAATGACAAAAAACTTTGCAGAATTTTTTTACATATATTAAAAGTGAATGAATTTTTAATAGTCAATATAAATTACTTTCACGTCTAACATTTTACAAAAGATAAACCAGAAATACTGAGAAATGCAAACTTTCGTGTCGCACATCTACTTACTACGTAACTGTCGACCAAGATACCCATTTTCTATTCAAAATTGAAGAATACCCTTAAGTAAGACACCTTGTACATTAATCTAGGCTAATACATACACTAAGGCCCGGTTGTTTCAAGTTCGATCAAAGTAAGCGGAAATCCTGAGTTAAACTGAGCTTAACCTCAAGGTCACACGAAATCTCGCAGAAACAGTTGTTTCAAACCAAAAAATCTGTCAAATATCGGATTAGGGGTGTTGCAATTGTGTAAATTAAAAATCATAGACAAATGCAGCAAATGCATGCCAAAATAATTTTGCATATGGCATTACATCACTTAAATTTCATTTGACCACATTTGACAGCACGCAAATGTTTCGATACATGATGTTCACATCATCAACAATGCTGTTTTACTAAATAATGACTGAAGATGTCCACAAGAAGATGAAAGAAGACTAGTGGGCTGCATTACGCAACTAATTTAATGTTTTGTGGCTTTGTTCCCGCCTAAATGCGCACTGTCCAACAGATTTTCGAAGTAGATTCAAGAATATGATGAAATGCGCCAAGAAGGTTAGTTATTGACGAAAAAATGTTTTCCTACCTATTTAGTGTTTGCAAGAACACTATGTTTTTATTTGATCTGTATTGTATTTCTTTAGTTTTTCTTTTTATAACCTTTTCTTTGTTTGCAGGTAATAACAAAAGTGAATCCAAAGCCTACGATTGATATGCAGAATATATTATATTTGGTTCAGTTAGATATTTTCAAAACCCAACTATTTAAAGAATCGGCAGAAAATTCACAAAGTTGTTTTGGAAAGGCATAATGCCAAAAGAGATCTGGCTTAATTTAATTATAAGTTGTATTTTTTATTAAAATATTCATTTTCCTGTTAGTAGGTATATAAAATACAAGATAGGTAGGTATATAAAATACAATAAAATAAAAGAGTTTCATACACCGAATATATTGTTTTATTACTATTATTCCGCGAACGTCCTCTGCTTCTGCTGCTTTCGACAAACAATTTTCCTTACCATTCTTTCTTTGTTCATCAGTTCCACATGACCAAACTATGCGACAACATTGGTAAATAACATCGAAGTTCGTAGCCCAGTGGCCATTGTCACTGGCTCTGCATAGTGAGAATTCCGGATTCGATTCCCGGTGAGGTCGCAATACATCTCTATGATTTCTTTAAAATCTAGGTGTTCTTGTCGGACCGCAATTAAAATTGGGCCTTCGGGCCCATTGTAGCATTAAAAATTGCTGTACATATGGTTTGAGGGTATAGTCCCGGTCTCCTACAATATAGCAATTACCAAATCTGGTACCTAGTAC
>JADDOH010009456.1:0-28449 GCA_016648135.1 Agrypnia vestita
TTTTCTCATATTTTCACCACACTATGTGTTTAAATTCAAAACAGAATCCTTTTTTTTAAATTATTTTTTGTAACCATCATAAATGTACCTATATGATTAGATATTTACTACCCTGATGAAGAAAATGACTGTTTCCTAAACCATTAGGATAAATATAAATACAAACGAGAGTGGTTATAATGTTAATTATGAATTGTCTCCTGATTTTGTGGTTTATTTATAGCATAGAATCGTGTAATTAGAATAACTTTAATTTGCTGCATCAGTTATAATAATAAGAAGAGCATTACAACATTTAAAAGATATACAATGACAATGAACAGAATTTAAAGTAGGTATATTATTTTTTGTCATTCTTCTGCAGGCTGAAACTAATTCAGATTCAATCCGATTTTTCGAAATCATATTTTGTCTTTGTTTCCTTGCACAAAATATCGTATTTTGTGCCTTCAATGTGTATGAGAATTAATGATGCCCCACAGAAAAGTATCCTACTATTGTCGCTGGAATTTACATCCAATTAACTGTCACCCATTGTGTAATTTTGATCCTGACGCTTTTTAATCATACCAAAAAATGGCAACTGGATTGTCAGTCCACAACCAGGATTCAAATTCCTTCTTCTTTTTTTTATTGAAACGTCAAGGAAATTGTCATAACCGCTACATTTTGCATCACCCATCACACCGGTTCTCCGCAGGGATTGATAAGGAGGACAAAACGCCATATTCTCCTATCCTGGCATACCACTTTTGCATCCTTCACTTGTACTTTGAATGATTGAATCGACTGAATGAATAAAAAAACTCGTAAATGAATCGACCTCACGTTCTATGTCTTCTAGTACCTCCTAGAGCAGAAGTTGTGTTTTACTTCTATAAATAGTGCATAAATAAATAAAAACATATGAAAATATATGAACAAAAGATATTTATCAATGTTAAACCTTCATAAAATGTATACAACGTTTTTTTTAAGCTTTCTTTCAAATTAAGACTTCTTTGTTTCTTTCTTATTTCCTTTGGCACTTCATTAAATATATTCATCGTATCGTAGATTATTGAAATTTCAACTATTACAGAACAAAATCTCTTTCTCTTTTCTCTTTTATTTTTTTATTTTTCATTTATACAAATTGAAGCTTAGGATGCATGAAAATATTTTACAAAGAAAAAGATTGAAACATTTGAAAAATATCTGCTCCATACACCTATTTATCGCTTACAATAATACCTATTAACTTACTTATAGGTGAAGTGTTTAGTGTGTATATATATATATATGTTTTTATGTATGCCTATTCGTGTGTGTATGTATGTGTTTGTGTGTGTGTGTGTGTATTTACGTGTGCGTTGTTCGTTGGTTTCATGTCTATGAATTCATTATTTTAAGAATATACTTTTGTCTGCGAATAAGTCTATATTTATATTTTCTGGGTAGGAAAAGATTTGTCTGTCATGAACCACATTTTTATAATAAATATCATAACATTGATTCATATTACCTGTATAAAAGTTTGAACATTTTACCGACCCGATTATTCTAATTTTTTTCACAATACTATAACTTTTTACCAAATAAATTTTACACTACTAATAATGTTTGCATTTTCTTTCACAAGCCAAAAATAGAATGCTGGCAAAGTAGTTGGATCAATAATAGAGTGGTATACTATTTAAGCCAGTACCGATTTATCTTCTAGTCCTTCCCAAAAGCGAAATCCTTTTTTTATGATCACGCACTTTATATTTCGCGAAAAATTGAATCTAGAATTCATTACGACTCCCAAATATTTGACTTCAGACACATCTTTCAGACATTCACCATTTAAGATAATTGATAGCGTAACTAGTATTTATGTATTATCAATATACATAAATTTATTTTTGTCAAACGTGTCAGGTATTTTCTCTTTTCAGACCAGCCAATTAGTCTCGCTGAGGGCGCGAGGTTGTTGCCCGCGGAACCGACGTTCCAGCATGAAGAGTGTGTTCTTAACCACACTGTATCGAGCGCATTAACGTGGTTAGGACAAGGGTCAAAGTGAGTGGGACTTCCCGGAGCGAGTATAACGGAATTGTGTGTCGCCAAATGGGTGCGCATAACGGCCATTCGTGTTCAGCGGTGACAGTTCCAGCTCGAATATTTAGGGTCGATCCACACTACCGGGCCGCTCTCGGTCCGCCCTCGGTTCGCTCTCGGTCCAACAAAATATTAATTTACAGTGAACGATGAAGTCATTCACAATCTCCGCGCATAGTATAGTATCGAAAAATACCTAGGGTACCTATAATGTGAACGGCAAAAAGTCAGTTCAGAACGTCTTCGATATTTGGTGTTTTAATCTTAATATGTACACAGAAAACAAGTAATTATGAAAAATTTATCTGAATGAATGTATTATTCATTACAAAAAAATATAGCTAATTTTTCAATGGAAAAATGATGTGACATCTAAGAAATAAATGTTTTTAACCAATTGGACTTAAATAAAATAATTGTGATGAATAATTGTATAACTAACTAACTAACTAACCACCACGCCGTTTCCCCGCAGGGGTAGGCAGAGAGGATTGAACGGCACACTCTTCTATCCTGGCACACCACTTTTGCTTCGGCCACATTCATACATCTTCTCATACACTTTCTACGGTTGTTGCGGCTTTTAACAGCGCCATCCGTATAATATAATAAATATCCTACTTGAAACGTAGATCAGAGCAAACTGGTCAAAAAAATTTCACCTGATCGAAACTGGCCCACTAGTGTGGACGTCATGATATTTTAGTTGAGCGAAAGCGGACCTGGAGCGGACCAGGACCGGCGCGATAGTGTGGACCGACCCTCAACGTGCTGTAAGCGGCAACCAGGACGTGTTAACCCTGCAGCTGTGGTTTCTGGAGTCACGAGGTTTGGAGTCATCAAATGTGCGTGCGGTGCACACGCAGTTACGAAAACGACAATTTCATCGTAAGCTTCCTTCGATCGCTCTTTTGCTGCTTTAGAAGATATTCCACATACCTGTAGTACCGGATACCACGAAAATAAAAGTTAGACCAGTGCAGTATAAGACGTACGGACAAATGTCATCTCAAAACTTTAAAACTAATAGGAATATTGAAGTGAAATAAATAAATAAATGTTGTTTTATAATTAACAACTTGTTTGTATCCAGCGTTACACAGATTAAGAATTAAGTTTAAAATAAGGTTGTGGCAGGAAACAAAGGTCCCATTGTTTTGCAAAGTCTCTAATAATAATAATTTTCCCATTTTATCCCATGGAACAGATGGCATTTCCAGGGAAGAAATGTGTCCTGTTTTCCGCCGGGTTCTAAAGAATATTATGAAAAAAAATATCATGGCGGGGAGGGGGGGGGGGGTAGGAGAAAGGAGAGGGAAGATTTTCGCCGAGTCCTAAAAATTAAGTCTGCAAAATTTGGATCATTTTTTTATTTTTTATTTTGAAATATCATACGATATTTCAAAATAAAAAAATTTCTGATCGGTTCTTGAAAGTTTTATTTAAGTAAAGACAACCGAATGTAATCAAAAAATACGAATTCGGAAAATGTAGATACCTATAAAACTCAATGTCTTTCTGTCTGTCTGTCTGTTCTCTATGCAAATCCACACCGTTTGTTCGATTCGATTCAAATTTTGCATACATATGCAGACCCGGCGGGTAACATAGACAAAATTTCCTCCCTATTCTCATACCCCTTCTCCTCCCCCTGACATATTCGATGCTAATCTGTATCGTTTTACCGATCGGACTCAATATTTGGAACCTTATTCTTTAGAACTCGGCGGGTAACGTAGGCAACATTTCCCCCCTATTCTCATATCCCTTCCCCTCCCTCTGACATTTTTTTGATGCAAAACTGTACTGTTTGACCGACTCAAAATTCGGAAACTTATTTACTCCCTATTCTCATACCCCTTCTCCTCCCCCTGACATTTTTTCGATGCAAATCTTTACCGTTTGACCGATCGAATTCAAAATTTGGAAACTTATTCGTAAGGACTCGGAGGGTAACATAAGCAACATTTCTTCCCTACTATTTTACCCTTTCCCCTCTCCGTGACATATTTTCGATGCAAATCTGTCCCGTTTGACCGATCGGACTCACAATTTGGAAACTTATTCTTAAGGACTCGGCGGGTAATATATGTGAAATTTCCCCCCTATTATTTTAACCCTTCCCCTCCCCTGATATTTTTTCGATATAAATCTGTATCTTTCAACCGATCGGACTCTAAATTTGGCAACTTATTCTTTAGGACTCGGCGGGTAATATATTCGACATTTCCTCCCTATTCTTTCAACTTTTCCTTCCGCTGATATATTTAGGATGCAAATCTGTACCATTTGACCGATCGGACTCAAAATTTGGAAACTTATTCTTAAGGACTCGGCGGGTAACATGTGCGACACTTTCCCCCCTATCCTTTTAAACGTTCCCCTCTCCTGATATATTTTTGATGCAAATCTGTACGGTTTAACCGATCGGACACAAAATTTGGAAACATATTCTTTAGGACCCGGCGGGTATGCAACATATGCGACATTCCCCCTTATTATTATACCCCTTCCCTTCCCCTGATATATTTTCAATACAAATCTGTAGCGTTCGACTGATCGGACTCAAAATTTGAAAACTTAGTCGTTAGGATCCGGCGGGTAACAATAGTGACATTTCCTCCCTCCCCTTTTACCTTTTACCCTCCCTCTGATATATTTTTCATGGAAATCTGTACCATTCGATCGATCGGACTCAAAATTTTGCAAAATTATTCTTTAGGACTCGCTGGTTAACATTGGTGACATCTCTCCCCTATTCTTTGACCCTTTCCCCTCCCCCTGATATATTTTCAATGCAAATATATACAGTTCAAATCGAACTTTTGTTTACCCTCACAAATTTATTTTAAACTTAATCCTTAACCCGTGCAACGCCGGGTATAAACATCTAGTATCTAAATATTTATCAATATTGAATGGTAGGTACCGGCACCTTCTTTCAAATAATTTGTGCGAATTGGAATGCAACGTTGCATCAAAATTTCAAAGCAATCGGTGAAGAACTTTCAAAGATTAGCGATTTTGTACAAACGAATATTTTTTTATTTTTTTTAAAATTAAATAGAGATGCGAACATGGAATACGTGTCACATCAATATTCTTACTATTTTCAAAATAAGCTAAATGCTTGTGCTATGAAAATAGGACTAACTTGCTAGTCTGGGCTGAGATTCGAACCCGCAACCTTTGGATCACGAGTGTCCTAACCACAAGACCAACAAGCTACTCTAACTCTACTTTTTATATTGATAACAATCATAATAATGAACTTCTACCACACATTTTCATTCTTTTAGGTTTTTTACGCAGTGCACTGTCCATTACTAAAATTATTAGTTTTCAACCAGTTACTGAATACATAATTACTATTTGCTACTATAGCTATATGCGTAAAAATATATTTGTTTCGCACTTTTTTTCCAAATTAATGGAGAAACAGATCCTACGTCTAACGTGACTGACTACTGTGGAGCCACCATAAACTTCAGTTAAAAGATCGAGTCTTGCCGTAGTCACAAATGATGTTTAACATCTTTTCTCAATAACGAACGAAATTTTCGTGAAAATATTAGTCATTATAAAATATCATATTAGTAGGGTTGATTGAATTGAATTGAAATTGAAATGATTTTTTCGGCCCTATTCCTCTCGTTCTAAATGTTGTTAGCAGTTTGGACGAGTCGGTAAAGAAGTCTGCGTATCTCTGCAGTATCTCTTAGATATAGCGCGCGCTTTTTACTGCTTCCTGTTACACGTTTCCATCAAATTCACAAAATTATTCCCATGAACCGAGCGTAAAGATGTTACACATTAAAAAATTAACATTACTGACACTTATTACGTTTTGGATACAAAGATTATTTTCAAATAAAAACTTTTTTTTTTCAAATCGCCTGTGTATAACAATACGAAGAATTATTAAATATCAAAAACTAAAGTATTAGCTAAATTAGAATATTTTGAGTTTGTTCAAATCTTTCAGAACAGTGCTGGATTTATGTCACAGAGACATTATTAATCAATTAGTGTATATTATAGATATCTCACAGAGACGAAACTGTATTAATTATGGGAAACGTATCCTAGTGTAATGCAAGTATTCGGATGAATTTCATTACACACAATAAAGTATATTGCTCTCAAAATTCCGTAAAAAATCAATGTAGATTTTCTCATTAGCGACATCTGTGGGGATTTAGGGGAATGAAAATGGCTTTGTACAGGCCGCATGGAAAAGGCGCTTACAACTCATATATGAAAGCTTTCCACGCAATTTGAACATATATACAACTTCCAAAAAATGAATAAGCATGGTATATTCTATCATGGGTGGAAATGGCGAATGTTACAATTGTGTAAAGTGATCACTTAAGCTAACCATAAAAAGACAGGTCATAAGTCCTGTGTACACCCAAATGACTTCTATACCTACTTTCCCATAATTAATACAGTTTCGTCTCTGTGAGATATCTATAATATACACTAATTTATTAGCTAAATATTAAATATCATCCAAACTTGTAAATAACTTAATTTTTTGTGAATATTTTTAGTAAAACTTAGCAGGCCAATCTACTTGTCATGTTTTGAATCTTGGTTGATGATATTTACTGAGTATAATATATTACACTCGAATATTTTCCTAATTAACAGATATTGTAAAGTTTACATGAATTGAGTTTTTACGGCTGGATTTCTGAGAATTTAGACATAGTGTAATAGTAATTTATAGGGTTCGCCTATGTATGCAAATTCGTGTTCACGAGTGTTGAAATGCGCTTGTGCATTGCGGCAAAAACTCTCTAGAACTGTTTTAAAACTGTTGGCTACTGACAGAGAATTACTCTTCAAGGGTGTATTGGGCGGGGTGGCGAGTGATGGATGGTCCGGCTGCAGGCACCACGATAGATGCTGTGCCACTGCGAGCTGTCTGCAGCGATGTCATCATGAGTGGTGATGATGAAGTGCTCATCCACGCCAGGTGCAAGCGTCAACTTATTCACATAACGTACTACACGTTAATGATTTTTAAAAATAATCCTTATAACATTTCCGAGGGATGTGAAGGAACTGTACCTATTTAATTAATTAGTTTATTATAATTTACTTTAGTGTATTCGTATTTGTAATTGTAGTTATATCAATATCCGATCCACAATATTTATTGAGTAGGTATGTTCAAATTCTTTCATGAACATTACCGGATTTTAATCCCCAGAAAGAACGGATATCAACCAAGATATATTATACATATCTCTGACTCACAGAGACAAATAAATTTTATATGGGAAACAGTTATGGAAGTCTTTGTGTGCTTACAGGGCTTTTCGCCTGTCTGTGTGCCTTTGGCTGGCTTAACTTTCCAATTTTTATAGATGTGGTCGTCGATCATGTGTGGAATCGATGGTGTTACATTGTGTAAAGTGATAACTTAAGCCAGGCAAAAACAGGCCCTGCGAATACCCAATGATTGAATATCTACTTTCCCATGTAAAACAACTTTGTCTAGTCATCCGAAGTATTTCTAGGTCGTTACGTCAACGCGTTAAACAGATATTTTCTACTACAAAAATGTAAAAGAAACTTTAAAATTTTAAAATTCACGATTTCAAGAGTCTAATGTTTTATTATCAACAAAAACAGGACGATTATTTCGGCAGATTTTGTCGTTATCAACTAACAAAACGATCGTCCTTTTTTGTATAATAAAACATTGAACTCATTTTAAATTAAAAGTTTTTTTATCATAAAAACCTCATTGTAAAAAAAATTTTCTACCACATTCACTCACCATATTCCATGAAATCTGACTGGTCAACTAAATCTCTGCTGTATCACAGTGTGGCAGTATTTTTTCTCCTTAAGCAAAGATCCTGAGGAAAATACAGTTACCCCCTTCCCAGGTACATATTTCGCATACATCGTAGTTAGACATTTAGGGCCTGCGTGACATGAAAGCACCTCCCTCCTCCTAAATCCCTGTAAATTATGAGTGAATCTTAATCCGTGATAACGCCGAAAACTGATCAATTATACAATATATTCAATATTGAATTGGTTTGCAAACCTAGGTAACCCAGCATGAAGTGAAATATTATTGAAATTAGCGTATGTTTTACCACAGAATTGAAAAAGATTTATACATTAAAATGAACATAAAATTTTATTCATGAAACAAACCATGACACAGCGCGGAGGAAAATAAAAAACAAACAAAGTCATGTAATTTCACTCGAATGGAACTGGTTAATGGAAATATAAATCTATCGCTGTTATATTTTTTAGCGTTTCCTACAATTATAATGATAGACAATTCCAAATACATTTCACTAATATCCAGGTACGGAGATATATAAAATTTCGTTTCAAACCTAGTCTTTTCTAGTAAAATGGTTTTATTGTAATAAAGAGCGAGTAGTGAAGTTTTCTCGGTTATCCCGCGTCAGTTGGTCCTGAGAAGGACTGTTTTACTTCCGACGTTTCAATCAGATCTCACTGTTCATCTTCAGGAGGAGGGATGAAGTGACAAGTCACTGAAGTTAAAAATCACTGAGATGACAAGAATAAATAGTTCACAGGTCACGCGCAACTCTGTACTATCTTTATAAGCGCTCTCCGGCGAGGTTCTATGGAAAGTCCTATCCAGGTATACCGCGTCGTAAGAAATCTTCGCCAATAAAATGGTTACATGTATAAATAAAAATAAACTCTCCTTTTTTCAAATGTAATAAAAGGGGGCAACAAATAATATTAGTGGTAAAAAAGCTTGAAAACCGCTAATCTAAGCAGTATGATCAAAGCTCAAAGGTTTTTTCATTCGTGCGTACTTGCGTGTCTCAAATATGAGAAGACCAATCATTTTATTTTTTCATAAACATTTTCCTTTTTTACGAATCTTACATAAAAGGTAAAGCCGTTCAAAACAATATTTATTTTGTTTTATTTACAAAGGCTACAACAATTTTTTTATATTTCATTTTATAAAATTATTTAATTACTCAATTTCAATTTCAATAATCTCGCGTTTTTTTATTTGTATTTGATTTATAATTTTGTAGTTTGCTGAAATTTTGCAAGAAAGTTTATATATTATGCTACGAGTGCATAATATATGAACTTTCGGAATGCAAATGACGCAATTGCATCGAGTTTTATTTTTATTTATATATTTATTCATTATTTTTCAATGTATTTATTTCCGTACGGCCTAATACAAAATTTTAAAATTGATTTTACATTACAAACAAATTGTAGTACATGCACATTAGTCAAAAAATTTTTTCTTGACATAGTCATAAAAACACAGTCAAAAACATTAGTCAAAAACATTTCATTTTTTTGACATTTCATGACAAACATTTTGCACATTAAATTTTATTTTTATATTTTGACTGCATTTTGATCTTGTCTCTGACTAACTATACTTTGTATCTGTCAAAGATTCAGAGTACTTTGTATAGGGGGCTTTTTGAAATGGCAACACTTTTTCCAGCGACAGCCAATTTGACAGCTGACAGCTGATTTGTTCTCAGTTTAATTTGCCGTTTTATCAATAATATACTTACGCCAGAGCATCGCTTACAAAATGTATAAATTTATTTCGAAAATTGTGGTTCAGTTCGTTTTACGGTCGACATAATCGTCCATACAAGCCAATGAGTATAAATATCAAAAAGTACATTATTTTTGTATGAGACCAGTAGATAATTTATGTGTATAATAATTCTACATATTAAATATTATCTGCATGTATTTTAAAACAATATATACTTCTCGCTACTTTATTCATTTCGCCGTTTGTTTTTTTTTAAAGCTGGGAATAAAAATACTGTGCAATTCTATATGGAAGATTTAGCGCATCCATAATATACATACATAGATACTATTTGATGAATTGCTTGGAAAGCAAACCCCGCACTTCAATAAGATTGTTCAAATAAAACTAAATTATACATTTATAAATAATTGCATTAAATTTGTTCCAAGTTTGCCATAAATATGTAGTCTGTAGTTTGTAGAAACAAGGGAGTTAAAAAAACAGGGTTTTATTTCTTAGAACTTTAAAACATTAATAGAGAACTTGGTTAATAATTCAGGACAAGCTATTGAGTCTGAAGCTATTTTTAGCAACAAGAAAAACCCTTTTTAACCTTAAATTTTCTTATTAACCCTTGCGTACCTACTCTGATGTTTGTCTTTTTCTGCTTATTATTATTAATATGCAATCCGCACTCAAAGAGCGATTTGTGCCATTTAAACAGTTATAATTGCGGTGTTATCAAAAACGGCTAATCAATCATATATTTATGTCATTGTCATACACAAAATTTGAAATTATGGCAGATGTATCAGATTTGGTGAGTTAATAGGAAGAAGAAGGTAAATATTGGCCGGGAGTTGAAACTCAGCCTTGATCAACTCACTGTTAAGGGTGTTGGAGATGGGCAGGCAAAAATGTATGATCAAGGATCTCCTCTGAATCGTGGGATCAATCATCATCAAACATCGGATTGTCCTCTACGTTCAGTCTGAACAAATGGGCAGCTACTATATGACAATGGCCAATTCTCATTCTGGTGATGATCGGGAAAGTTGTTTTGATAATGTATTTATTATTAAATCATGGTTTGCTAGGAATATTTGTTTGCATACTTTTTAATCGCTTCCTCTTGTGCTCACTTGCATCGTTTCATAATGATATCCAGATGTCTTTAGCACGCTTTATAACATTGTTCAGCCTATCATTCATTGGGCTACAGAAACTCTGTGGATAAACACAATAAGTAGTGTCATCTTTTGCCATTTTATTAACAAATTCGTTTCCCTGGATTCCTTGATATGCAGGTATCCATACAAAAGATACGGGTTCGATGATTTCGAACAAAAAAATAAAAATACACTATAATTGAACAGATAATACCGTATATTAATGCCATACCATTATTTTTCATAGCCGCACAAATGGAATCAATAGCTGCCCTAATTTCCGAAAATATGACAATTCTATCAAAACTCTACACAGTACACGAGTATCTAGGGCTTCTTTGATAGAATAATATTCTGAAGAAAATCGAAGTTTAACGTTTTATTTTAGGAATGAAAACCGGTGCACTACTACACTACACTACTATACCCCTCAGGGCTGAGTTTGGAACCGTCTATATAAATATGAAGACACTTCTACTGCTTCTCATCAAGTACGCTATCAAATAATTTGTTTACAAGATTTTCACTTAATTGGGTTAATTTATCAAGTCCCGTGATTGCCTCAGTGATAGGGGTAAAATATATTGCATTATAGGAGACCGAGTGGATAGGAAGAGACGGACTAATGTTTATCAAATCAGATGCATTTTTAAAACAGAAATTTATTTTTCAATTCATTTACAAATAAAAATCATTAAATCGTTGTTGGATATACTCCGAGGTGAAAAGGGTGAAAACAAAATCACTTCCGCTAATTGAAGCGGTACACGTAATCAATCAATCTGCCTTTTCCCGTATCCAATGCGTGCCGTCACAATCGCGGGGATCATCCTCTGGCCACGCTGCCCCCCTCGACGGGCCCCGCTGATCCCCCACTGATCCCCCGCTGATCCCCCGCTCGCCCCCCGCGGACCCCACCGACCCCCGACGGCCCCCGATTAAAGCTTATCGACTTTGTACTTGTTACGTATTCGTGTAGACTTTTAGAAAACTTGATCATTTCAATTTGGGAATACAATTATTGCGATTGGAAATCGTGATTAACCGCAGACCGTCATCAATATATACGCCAAAATAAAAGAGAGAATTCTTTTTTATTTTTTTCTGTTTTTTTACATGAATTAATATAATTTAGTATTTAAAATAAGTAAGCTATTAATTCTACAATCTGTATGTAGTATAAATATGCATTAATCTAAGTATATTAGTAAGAAGTAGTAATAGCCTTAAATTCTGTTTTTATTTGATGATAGTGTTTGTGGTGGAAGAAGCAATTTGTTGTGAAACTGACATTTTCAAACATTTTCATGATCATAATATGTGTCTAGTAGGTGTTTGTATGTAAACATGTTTTTTGGTTTTAATTTTTGATTTTTTTGATTATATATTATTTGATTTGTTATTTTTAATTTATACTGATTATTAGTTACACTACGGTGTAGTTAACTATACCGGTTACACCACCTATAATATTTAAGGGTTAGACCACCTCAATTTTTTAAAATTCTGGTTTGTGTCTTCTGGGGTATTATGCAGTGTTTTTTATATAAAAAGAAAATTACATTTTACAAATACCTCTCATTTGATTCTATGTTCATAATCCAAATATATAAATATTTTGTTGTCTGTCTGTCTGTTGGTCCGCAGTATCCATAACTTGATGGAACTAAAACGTTAAATAATTATAGTATGACACGCAATCAGCGGGTGGCTCAGACAACTCGCAAGGGTCGCCGCATCAAATTACGCGGTCTCGACATTTTTATAATATTATTTTATTAGAATGTTCTTAGGTTTTCACTTCTCAGGTTGCCACTCAGAATCTTCTGGGGTGTTATGCCGTGTTTTAACGACCTTTCTAGCAGACGTTTTGGATCCCGTCGCAGGGTCCACATCAGTACTGATGGAAAAATCTTTGAAGTTTCGATCGCTGAGATTGAAAACAAATGGCAGAACAGGCTAGAACAGGTGATGAATACGATGAACGCGAGTATTTTTTGAATTAAAAGATTACCTTTGTTAGAATCATAAAATCCGTGATTAAGTAGGTATATCGTAAATTATCAGTAACGTAAAAATCATAGAAAATGTTGAAGTAATTTTTTTAATCAATCGATAAAGCGGATCAGGTCTCCCCAACGCCAACGTTGACTATCACTTGAGAGTAGATCTCCCCATCCCCAACGGCTTGAAACAGCTCTTCCACTCCTTATTCCTTAGTCCTTATTCCTGTCCAATCTCGTGTATTATGGAACCAAGAGATCTACTTCCTACCGACACTCTGTTTTCCTATTTCCCTCGATCTTGCCCTTAATTATCAAATGCAAAAGCTCGTACTTTTCCCCTCTAAACACATGACCAAGTATGACACCTTTCGGAGTTAGATATTTGTCAACAACTCTCTTGGTTTTGGTCCTCTGGAGCACACCTGAGTTGCGGTACAGAAAACACCTATATTTTATAATTATGTTGGTTTTCCAAAAGTCTATGTTTGTAAATTATCAAATTAGTTAGAATAGCTTACTTTGCTCACGTAGATACGTTTGCCGTATTAAAATTAATATGAAAAGTTACATTTCACAGATAAGTTCTGTAGTACGTATTATTACTTTAACACCTACTCACTATTGTGAGACTACATTTGTAGGTATGTAATATTTGCTCATGTCGGCGAAGTAACTACTTTTTTTTTCAACATAATCTCAGTTCCGAAATGCCTTACAACGATTTCCTAAAAAAATATCGTTAAATAATTTAAAATTAGCGTTTTGTAGACTTCAAAAATGTTTAAATTGTTTTTATTCTACCTTCCTAAAATTGTATTCTTGTGAATTTATTAATCAATATAAATGGCTTTTTAATATTGCAATAAAACAAACAGAATATTGTTACACATTATTATAGTGACACTGATAGTAATAGTTCCACATTTTATAACATCATAATTTCGAACAAATCGTAATGTTAAAATGGAGTGCACAGTATAACCATTGGGTTAAGAAGAGAATACACAGAAATGTGATCTAGAATATGTCAATAAAGTTATGAAAAAGCTTTATTCGATAAAAAAATTCGTGGTAGCGCAATGTCTAATTGCAAATTGAAAATTGTTTAAGCGGGATGATTAAAAGATAATTCAATAAAAATAAAAAAAATTCTGGCGTCTGTCCAAGTTAATTATGCTTTCCGCTTGCAATGTATGAATTCCATGAGAAACTAATACCGTTTCCTACCAGTTATGAAAGAGTTTATTTAAATGTCTCTAAAGTCAATATTCCAGTTAACCATCATATTTATACAAAAAATTTCCGTTTCATTATATTCGTAGGAAATTCATGATGCGGTAATAAATACAAATTTAAACTTCCGGCACCACTAGAATATTTTGAATCAAGGCACACCATTCGCAAATACTCGAACTGCACTCAGCCAATCACATCTGAGAACACTGTTCATATTTTGATTTAAAAATCGAATTTTTATGATGGTATTAACATGGTCATTGAAATAAAATTAATTTAATCACACCTACAATAATATTACTCTAATAATTTTTCATTTATATGACCTCCATCAATCGGGTGTTATTAGCCATTACAAGTATGCATTTATAAAGGTACACTTTGAGTGCATTAGCGTATTAAGTCAAAAGTACAGTTTCGAAATATCAGCGTTTGAAGTTACAAATTTTACAAGGATGATGGGTTGTCCCCCACAAAAAAAATATAAAATAAATAGTGTGTGCAATCCTTCTCCTGTTTTTGACTTAATACACTAATGTATTAACATATTTTTTTAAATTTCTGGATTTTGATGGATTCTGGATTTTTGGCGAAGAAGGCTTTTAATGAATTCATCGATTCCCGTCCACAGGATTCCTACAGCAAAGGAACCAATTAACTTCCATTAAAATTCCTTACGTACATGATAATAATAGCCAATTCCTCGATTAATTTAATAGGACAGTGCACTAATTTTGAGGTATTTGCTTATAAAATTACAGCTTTATTTTTAAAAAGTGGTTACAATTGGATCACTTAAGATATTTTTCATCGCTAGCCATTACTTTTTTCTATCTTTCTGGTGGTACATATATGGATACTATGTCGAAATAACGACTCGTCTTTTGAGGCTATTCACAAATTGACCCATTTTTTGGTATCTTCATTAAAAGTGAATTGTTGCTCAGCCCAGTTACGAGGCATCGATCAAAGCAAGTGGTAATTAGAGTGATCAATGTCTGGTGAATACGGCGGGTGGGATAGGACTTTTCATTTAAGCACTTCCATGTATGAGCACCTCATAGTATATACAACACCAAGCAGAACCCACAAAATACAGAGCATATTCGGCTTTACCGTTGATGTTGATGCATATCCGGGATTACCCATGTTTTTTTATGTTTGGAGTTGTTGTAGTATATGCTTTTTTTAATGCCAGTGACAAAACAATGAAGAAAACCTTTTCGATTCTGCGTTGGAGTAACTGTTCACAAATAAAAAATCGCCATTCCACGTCTCTTGGCTTCAGGTCGTACGAAACCATTTTCCTTACTTTTGAATCATTGTTGGTGCATGTAAGCATATACAAATGGTTGAACAATCAATTATTAATGAAGTTTATCTTTCATTTGACACGGGTCTTCATCGAGTAACGTCTCTAACGCAACTCAACGTTAATTTCCCCCCAAATGATATTTTTTTGGTACATAGTTCGACACATTTAATGCTTAAAAAATCTGCTGTGTACATTTGAGCAAAATTATTCATACTTTGTACTACATATTCAAAATTGTGCAGACCAAAGCCACATGATAGTGCTTTGATATGAATATAATAATATGCCCCGATGCAATATAGTACAGGTTACAACGTTAATTACCCCCCAAATGATATTTTTTTGGTACATAGTTCGACACATTTAATGCTTAAAAAATCTGCTGTGTATTTGAGCAAAATTAATCATACTTTGTACTACATATTCAAAATTGTGCAGACCAAAGCCACATGATAGTGCTTTGATATGAATATAATAATATGCCCCGATGCAATATAGTACAGGTTACAACGTTAATTACCCCCCAAATGATATTTTTTTGGTACATAGTTCGACACATTTAATGCTTAAAAAATCTGCTGTGTATTTGAGCAAAATTAATCATACTTTGTACTACATATTCAAAATTGTGCAGACCAAAGCCACATGATAGTGCTTTGATATGAATATAATAATATGCCCCGATGCAATATAGTACAGGTTACACCCTCCCTTGTAAATGCCTCAAAATTTATGCTCGGTTCAATAATATATAATTGACATAAAAAAAAATTGTTTGAATTTTTCTATACAAAACGGCGATTTAATAGGTAAGGATCTGTTAGCAGTGCAAAGTTTATACCATTGAGTCATGTAGACTACAATTTGAAATTTCAAAAAATGTAAAATGCATGTCGAATTAAATATTGACAATTTTAAAAAAAATTAACTTTGTTTTCACCACTTGTTTAAAATATTTACTAATCATGAAAAATCACAGGACATAATAAAATTTAATAACGACCATCGCGTGTAGGCTCACTCGAGCGCTGATTGACGTATAGCAATCGGGCGCCCGGGTTTCATTAGCGGCTAGTCATCATCGGTGTTGTTATTGTAATTCCAGTCTAATTCCAGCGAGTTGTGGGAATCAGACCAACATTCGATATTGGGACACATGATGAATTGCTGTCCGAAATATTTAATTTATTTATAAAAAAAGTGTGTGTGTGCCGGGACTCAAAGAGACTAATGTGTAAATATATGAGCTCTTATCGATTGGCCTTTAATATTATCAGATGGCCTTTCTTAACATGTCGACGCTAAATAAAACAAAAAATTAAAAAATATGATTTTAAAATGTTTTTTTTTAATTAAAAAAAATACTTGTGAAGCCTATACCTACTTATTCTCAATATTGTTCTCGTGACTTTATTTTATTTAATGACATTTGGGAAACTCTGGGTTACAGAAGGATAAGGAGAGATTACAGAAAAATATGTATAAATTCTATTGGAAAAGGCATGCACGGGTTACTTTTATAGAATATCCTTAACGAATATTCTGAATCGCGACCGAAAGCCAATCATTAACATGTATGTCATGTACATGGGTGACGCCAATCACATCGAACCTATACCTACATTGTGAAAAATATAATTTAGATTTATTCAATATTTGTACCTACCTTTACGCTTGGGATGAGCAGAAAGTTATAATCAGTGTTCATAATATGCATAGTATTTGAATAATTGTATATCAAGGGGAATTATATTAACTAAGCACGCGCCTCTTATAATGGGAGGTCGCTATTTTCTGTCAAACCTGGTGTGAATTGCGGAAGCGTTAGGAAATACTTTTTTAAGAATCATCCCGTATTTTCATCGCAATATTTTTTTTTTAATATGACATTAAAAAAATTATATTTGTCATAATAAGGCAGTCCATTTTAGTTTCTAACTCTGTTGCTACATAATTTCATAAATTGTAATTAATTCACATTTGTTAACTTTTTCATACTATTGAATATATTTATTACTTCTTCTTAATACTTTTGTTATTGTATATTTACTCTGTAATTATTATTATTTTTTTATCTCTGTTATTTTATGCTTACTTTTGATATTATTATGTTATTTTATTAACTCTGTATTCTACATATTTTATCTTTATTATCTTATACTTACTTTTACTTACTCTCATTTTATGTTATAAGATAATTAGTACAACATCAAATTACTGTAATAGGTTTTGTAAATAAATAAATAAATACAATTCTAAAACCAAATGCATATACGCCACATAATTGTGTATTACTTAGAGAAAGGGAAAGCTGCCGAGTCATTTCGCAATCTGAGTTGTTCGCTTCAACAACTTAGACAGCAAGTCAGGAAATTTTGATGACCAAGTCTTTCTGGCGGCTGTAGAAGATAACAAATTCGACTGGACAAAATGGACAGCGGACAGATAATATATTTTTAATATCTAGCTTTTTATCTCAGTACCTATACATCTGTCAAGACATTTCCAAAGATCCCTTTTAAAAAATAAACCATATTCTTGCACGAATGTTAAATATCGTAGGTAATCCGATAGAATATCAGTGCGAGTTAAAGCGGGAGATGGATAATGATAAATTAAAAAGAGAGATGAGAAATCTGAAATGGCGAAGGTAAAAGATTTCTGGAGAATACAGGATACTTAAAGTGAATAAAGTACGTTTCATGACTAAACTAAAGACTAAAGCTTAACGTGCTGAAAAAAATTTACAGTAATAGTATTTGGCACACGTCACAAATGTAAAATATTTCTATTATTTATAATTTTGGTACCTACTCGTAGCTCGTAACACATTACCTGAAATTTGCAATAATGTTTACAGGTTTTCAGGAAGAATACATTAAATTTTTATGCATCTTTCGTAAATGGCATAGCTGAGCAAAGGAAATCGTGAAAGAGCTGCTTAAATAAAGCCTGATATTACACTTTTGATGGACATGGTGTCCCTTGTCCCACAAAATTCATTTTCTGCACTCGCATATAAACTTCTTTCCTCTCAACTTAGGAACTATCTCGAACGAAAAGGGAATAAAGCTCCATCACATTTCTAAAATGAAAAAAAAACTTACGGCGGAATGAGAAAATGTCGGTAAACTATTATTAAAATGTTTTGCAGTAGGACATAAAGGTTTAGAAGAATACGAAGATTTAAAAAAATATGTTTATTTATTTATATAAAATTTTATAAAATACATTTTCTTTTACAAAATGGTGAGCGAAAAAGTAATTCTATAAACAGCATAAAATGAAAGAATAAATTAACGCGAATTCCAAAGCGGAAAAAATAACATTAAATAACTAATTGTATTATAAGTCTCACGTTTTAATCATAATACTGCAGGCGAAAAGGTTTTATGGACGGACATTTGTATGTTAAAATTTGTAAAAAAACTGGTGGTAAATTTTTTATAAGACGTCATTTGCCCAAAACAATTTTAAAGAAATTGACACAATGAGGTCAAGCACCAAACGCAGAAATTATGAAGGCATTTGTTTCTCTACCAACAATATCTGATGAAAAGAAAAAAGACCTTGTAGATTTGTGCAATTCTAATGTTATATCCCAACAATATTAGGATTTTTATAAACAATTTAAATAACCCAGGAGTAATCCCAGTGTTTAATTTTGTCTTATTTTTATTATTTTGTATTTTTTATTTTATGTACCTAATTAAATAAAACCAGTATCAAACGTATGAATGATTACAAAAATATGAAACGGATGTATATGTAAGTTTAAGTCAAGGAACTAGGAGAAAGAAAGTAAGTAAAGGAACTAAGTAAGAAAGTAAAGTAACTTAGATAGTAAGGAGCTAATATAAAAGTAAGTAAATGATCAAATCAACCAGATACTGGTTTAGTTCAATTGAAGACAGGTATATTCAGTGAACATGTGTGAGAAAATGTATTAAAGTTGTGAAAGATGGAAGTGTATGTATGCACTGTGATAGTTCAGAAGTACGTTATGATGTATCATCTCTGCCTACCCCTAGTAGGAAATGGTGTAATTGCTAGTTTGTTATAAAACCTTATTCACCGTTATCCATAATGTAGTATTCCATATTGTGCGTTATGTGGAATTATTTTCAATGTAGCCAGTAGTAGCTGCCAGTTCCACAGAGCGATATGTTTGATTATTGCTCTTAACTAATTAAATCGTGGCAACAATTTGCATAAAGACCTTTACTACTAAATGAGAGACTATTATGTACATATTTCACTAAAAAGATGATAAAATTAATTAGTTGTCACATTTTTACATGTCAGTTTAGATGAGTGAAAACTTTGGTCAGAAATTTCGATACATTTGTCAAACGTTGAAATCAACGAAGTAACAATGCTATACAATAGCGGTCAAAACAGGATTGTTACATTATATTGCTATCTTGAGAATAGACGGTATAATCTGTAATTTCAACGCTGATACAACGGGAACTTATCGCTCACCTGGATATGTTCTACATGACACTGGTTCAGTTTAAAAGCGACATTATTATACGTGATTAACAGTTATTAAATAGTAAAATGCAAGCCAAATTCGCACTATTTGCTTTCCAACGCCGAGAACTGTCTCATATGATGTCGTTAAATATCGTTAACTTTGAAACACACCTGCTTCTGTATTTCTATAGCTATGTGATAGTATTAAATTTTATTTATATTCTTCCGTTGTCAATCATCAACATGACACATTTTTTTTTTTTTTTAACACAGCCTTATTGAGTCTCCCGAAATCACCAGCTTGCCACCCTTCCAAGTCCCTGTCAGATCTACCAGACAGAGCTACATCCTTTCCCTTTCGACCTGACACATCAATAATACAAAACCCTGTCCTATCCCACGTATGCTCAGATTGTAATAATCTTTTGAATTCAACAGATATTTTTAATACCAAACTAGCTGCAACCCAAATGACAGAACGTCAAAAATGACGGAACATTGATTCGCGTCTTGAAGAAAAAAGAAGAATGTCAAAAATGACGGAACATTGATTCGCGTCTTGAAGAAAAAAGAAGAATGTCAAAAATGACGGAACATTGATTCGCGTCTTGAAGAAAAAAGAAGAATGTCAAAAATGACGGAACATTGATTCGCGTCTTGAAGAAAAAAGAAGAATGTCAAAAATGACGGAACATTGATTCGCGTCTTGAAGAAAAAAGAAGAATGTCAAAAATGACGGAACATTGATTAGCGTCTTGAAGAAAAAAGAAGAATGTCAAAAATGACGGAACATTGATTCGCGTCTTGAAGAAAAAAGAAGAATGTCAAAAATGACGGAACATTGATTCGCGTCTTGAAGAAAAAAGAAGAATGTCAAAAATGACGGAACATTGATTCGCGTCTTTGCTAAGACCTATTAAATATTTATAATATCTTTTTGGCTATCCACGGAGAGGCGGCCATAGCAACACGCGTTGAGCGGGTGATTCGAGTTTGCTAGCTCGGGGTTCAAGCCCCATCCCCGGCCGTTTAATTTCGTGTTCTTAGCCGTGAATTCGAAAGAAATTACGAACGTTACACGAAGTTACGAAGACTGACGGACGAACGGACAACAAAAGTATTATGTTTGATGATGAAGTATTTTGTCGTATGGTGTGGCAGATACTGGAAACTCAATCTCAAAATTGTCACCCTTTCTGACCTAATGCACGTTAGGTATATACATTATGCGCATTGCTAATTATCACTGTAAACTTTTACTTTTCTTCCCTATTATCACTGTAGTTTTATCTTTGTATGTTAAGGTGATCGTCTGTCAGAATGAGCAAATTTCACAATTTTTTCTCATATCTTCTCTTGCATTTTTTATCACATTTTTGTATGGAAATACATTACTTTAAAATTTATTCATTGGGTTACATATATTTCAAATACAAATATCTTGTTAAAATGACACAAACTAAATTATATCATTGATGAACAAATTACCAAACCTTCGATGTTTTAAAAATGAAGAAAATTCCTTCACTCTTTTGGCCTTCTATGACTGTATGGCCTCGTGAGATGTCCTGTAAAGTAAGTAAGCGATTATCCTGAATTTATTATGATTATTAGAAAATCTGTAAGTTTGTTAACTTACAATTTATGTTTTTCAATATTATTTTAAATTTTGTGTGTTTTTTAACAAACCTTTTTAGATAGTTGATAATTTTTTTCTTGAATAAATTAAAGGAATAGACATTATTATTTTAAAATTAGTACAAAAAAAACCAACAACTTACTCTAGATTTCAGATTTTAGCTATTTAATCAAGACATATATACCGACAAAGATTTTGATTTTTTTCGTTTTTATTTTAAAATAATAATATCTATTCTTTTGATTATTGAAGCAAAAAAGTTTTCAACCATGTGTAAAAATTTAAAAAACACACAAATAAATATTTTTAAAAAACAGTACATGTCAAAACTTTAATTTCAAGTAAACAAACTTACAGATTTTGTAATATTATTGAAAAAAAAGACATCTCACAAGGCTATTTAGTCATAAGAGGCCCACAAAGTGGAGCAATTTTCTTCATTTTTAAAACATCGTAGGTTTGGTAAATTATTAATTAATTATATAATTCAGTATGTATCATTTTAACAAGAGATCCGCATTTAAAATAAATATAATCTTTAAAATTATATATTTCCATATAAAAATTTTATAAAAAACGCAAGAGAAGATATGAGAAAAAATTGTGAAATTTGCTCTCTGCCGGACTATCGCCTTAAATTAATCTTTATTATTGTTACCTTATCTGTGTCAGTCTATAATTGTGGGAGACACATCATTATATTTTTGTAATATTTTTGTACTATGTATTTTTGTCTTTCTGTTGGAAGACCAATTTTTTTTTAATAAACAATATTTTTTAAATAAAAATAAAATAAAAAATAAAAATAAAAGTAATATTTCTTATTTAAAAATAGATACAGATTAAAAATATACATGTCATTCTAGACTTTATATCAGGGTTATAAACAATCTGTTAATAATGTGTATGTTATATATAAACAAATAAATTATCTACAGTAACATTCAACTAATAAAACTCTAAAAAATTATAATTCATAATTGGGTTGAATTTTTTTAGCACGAATTTTTATTTTGTGCGTTTTCTTTGTGCAAGTATTCGCCTTTAACACTACATTTACAGGTATAATTGTGTACACTTTGCATTGATCAAAAAATTCAATTTATCGTAAAAAGCTCGGAAAATTTAATGACTGTGAAGAAAGAATTTGATTTATTCTCGTGCACGCCACGAGGAATATTTGATAAACCACAAATGCTTTCACAGCACGGCCTCGCTTTATTGTGGAAAGGTTTTCTTCTACTTAAAGGCTGGAAGTCTAAGTTTGTCGAAGGGAAAGTTCCCATAGAACGTATTCGTGGCTGAATAGATGTCGACATGTTTACAATGAAAATGTTTGAGCCCAGGATGTTTTCAATAAAAATGAAAGATTGATTGGGAACACCAAACAAATTTCTAAAATAAACATCATATTTTTATTTCGATTCTTGAATTTTTATCTAGCCAACGAATCAATAATAATCCATTACGTAATTTTCTATCACTAGATTATCAGGAGAGCAGCAAATATTTTTTTTTCTCAAGTATAACAGTTCACAGTCAAATTTTATACAAAATAATTGGGTTCAGCTTCTTTTCAGATCTTCCGATTTTGGTAAACTACCGTGTTACTACATTGTATACAGGAGTTATTCTTCATACGTTATTCATCTTCTAGTATTTATTCGTTTATCGAACTAAGGGATCGTGTTAGTTAAAAAGTTAACAGTTGGACTTATGACTTGCTGAACCACTATTTTATTTAACTGTTCGAAGAATATTTTTTCTGCTCTTAGATTTTCACGGCCACTCAGTCTTCAGGTTTGTGTTTTCTGGGGTATTTTGCCGTTCGGATCCCATCGCAGGATCCATCATCAGGGCTGATGGACCCTGCAATGGGATCCGAAACGTCGGCCGGAAAGGTCGTAATAACACGGCATAATACCCCAGAAAACACAAACCTGAAGAATATTTTTTCTTTTCTGTATTCTGAATTGTCATCACTAGCCCTGCCATCCCAGCTTATTTAAAAAACCTACAACTCAAATATTTCAAGTAGCTTTAGTATTGTTTTCATTTGCTTCTTAAAGAAATACTGATTTAGATAGAGCTGCACAAATTTAGTATTTTGGTCTTAGGATAGATTAAATATTGTTATATCATAATAATATAATTTTACAATTCACATTTGGTGAATGACACGTTCATTTTTTTTCTTTTCCACAGCATCTTTTGTAGAATAGAAAATATTTCTGAATTTTAGATAACACAAAATAAATATCAAACAGGTGACGTCTACATTCCTTACAGGAATTTTTTTAGGATGCAACAAATTTTTCTGATGATCAACTGATTCTATAGTATATCCTTAAGAAGAAAAATTTTGCTGTTAGATATTGTTGACTAGTATAGTGAAGACTTTGTTTTCTACACCTCATCATACGTTGATAACTTAACATTTATATGCCACAAAATACATGAAAGGGCAATAGATATATCTGGAGTACTGTTTTATGGATTGTGGATAGGGTAAATCTGTTACCGATACAACAAAATGTAATTAAAATCCATTTGTGTGTTACATTAACCAAAAATCGCGCACATGCTTAAACGAGGTTCACAATTTAAACTGAATATAATTCCAACCAAATATAATTCAATTTCATCCTTCATCCTTTTCCCTTATCTCAAAAAAAAATCTCGAAGGGAAAAAATTATTCGATTGACGCTGCCATAATGGCTTTGATACGATATTTTAAAAACTGACGAATCCTTTCATAAAAAAGGAATATCAGCTTTGAAACGTCGTTGTATGAAGTGCATTCCTATTCAGAGAAGAGATTACATCGAAAAAGAAAAATATTTTCATCCGCACTCAAATGCATTTTTTTTTGTTGCTGTAAATTTTTCAGTTTACCCTAGTAGATGGCATGTTTTCCAGCAAATGTCTAAAATAATGCAATATATACTACGAGTAGATATACGTTATCATACCATAATATACCATGTATCATATATACATTATCTAAATAGTTGTAGAATAGTTAAATGATAATTGTTGGTATTTTCGGCAACGGCGTCCTCGTGGCCCAGTGGGTATGACACTGGCTTCGCACACGAGAGTTCCGGTTCGATTTCCAGTGAAGTCACAATTAATCTATGTGATCTACTCAAGCCTGGGTGTATTATGTTGTTTTTCGCTTATGTAATTGGGCCTCTTAGCATATTGCATATAGCAAGCGTAAATAAAAATAAAAAACAAAATAAAAACTTTTTCTGTATATAATTTAATTTCTTACTGTCTCATATCATACGTTTTTGAAGAATTCTTTGAATTTCTAAATAAACATAAAATTTCGGCATAAATACGGGTAAACCGTTTACCGACAGCCGATATTCCATGTCTTAGTTTTGCGCACAGCACATTCAATGATGTAAGGCAAAATTATAATATGTATTCACATTCGTGGAGTTCGTTATTTTCCTAGCATTATTTCATTTTACGTACGTATATTTGAAAAACACAAAGTATAAATAATTATCATGAAATTACTTATAATAATTTACGAAATATTATTTTTGTCCAAGAGCAAACCTAAAAAAATTCATTTCCCTCAAAAAGTAGCCAGAAATATACTGAAAAACAATTTTGAATTGTTCTGTAGCCCGTATTACACGAGAAGAATATTTCTAAATCTAATATTCATACAACTGTACCCTTGTCATCTCGGAACTATCTTCAATTCCGTTGTTGCGTCATTTCGCAGAGAAAAAATCACGTCTTTTTCATTTGTACTCTTGTTCGTAACGTTTCCGTGAATATGTTGTTTATGGTCGTGCGCTGTTTCTTCTGCGTGACAGCTGCCGAGGAAACACAAATAGTTCTGTGAGCGTTTTTTCTTTTGAATTTGACAGTTCGTATTCAGATGTCGGAATTTTCAACCATTCAGCGCGATTTCCTTAGAAAATTTACGAACGCGTACGCGTTAGTACCCAATTCTAATAATTCACAGCGGGGTCATCGATTACTGTTGCTGTCGTCCTTGGTATTATAGCGATTCCTGATGTAGAGACTTGTCTTTTTTGACAATTAATACTCTGTTTAAATTATACATTGATTAAATTCAGACAGAATTTAACTTTTCCTTGAATAATTTTGCCTAGACTAAGTGTCATTTTTGTATTCAATCAATCAAAGTTCTTTCATTAAGATAAAGTCTCACACAAACGAAGCTATTTATATGAGAAACGTGTATAGAAGTATTTTATATGACCTAGGGCTTATAATCTGTGTGAGCTTGTGATGACCCTGTTAGATAGTGGGGATCCTAATCAAATCGAGCGGACTGTATTTAATGTCGAAATGATGTTAAATTAATATTATAAAGCATTTTATTGTATTTCAATATAAATCGTTCTCCTGGTCACGGTAAGCACTGTGATGATCCGCGTGATAGATGGGGTCTTCCTAACGTATTAACGATGAATTCTGTATTAATAATTGTTTTAAAATGTCGATGCTTACTCGTCGCGAGTTGAAATTTAATTTTAGCTATTACGTTCAATTGATTTGCCAACTCCTGGCCGCGGCTAACAATGTGATGATTCAGTAGTTAGTGGGTCCTCGTCAAATGACGGTATTTTCTAGAGATGCTTTCTATTATATGAAAAATATTATTCAGTCGTAAAATAGTTGACGCGAGTTTAGTTTTATTATTATATTTTTCATTTCGACCTCCTGGTCGCGGACAACCACTGTGGTGGATCCTATGGGGTGACCCGTCAAAAATACGTCGTGGTAAATAATATTAAATAATATAAATTTCATTGCTATAAATAAAGTCATTTGCTGTCTGATGTTAGCGAAAATAGTTGTATGGCGCGGGTGGCAACGGCTGAGGTCGACAGATACGCTGTAACTATAAAAGGATCGCGGAATAAAATATTTTCTTCTATGAAATATAAAATAATGTATTCTATACAATATTAATACTCTGCCTGTGCTAACTATACATTTAACTAAAATATATATTATTAACTGGAAATAAATATTCTGTGAAAATTGCGCTTTTGAATGCAAAATTAACTAAAAATATTAACTAAAATATTTCTAACATCTTGGGTTCACAGACGAAATTGACAATACCTACTGCCCTTTGCATTTACCAAGTATATTACCTAAATAGCCACAGCCACACCATCCTGTCCGTCAGGGACGAAACATGAAACACAGTTATATTCCTAAAAGTGCTACCTCTTACGCGACAAAAATACCTATTGCAGTCGGGCAATGAATATGAACTATTTCCGCCTCATAATGGCGCCTGGAACCAATACTAAAAACCTCACTAGAAATAATAAATGCGACTAAATCTCGATAAATACAATATATACTATTCGTAATACGTCGTTGAATTGGCACATGATTCGTCTAATGGATGAAGGACCCCGTTGTGTATCGTAATAACTTCAAATTCTTTTATAGGAGCAGGGTGGAAACAATTGCATAATATTACGTAATAAAAACATCTAACGAACCTAATAATCTATACATTTATGTTACAATAAAATACGTTCACCAGAAGAATTCGTGTATTAGAAATAAAACATTTCCGTTTGGAAACAACCCAATAAAATCAATCGAACGGCATAAAGAGGAGAAATTCACATATTAAATAACACTGAAACTAATAATTTTAAACACTTTATATTAACATATTCTTACCTTGAATGGTGTCGTCTTAGACGTGTATGAACCTGTTCATATTAATTCCTGGGGAAAATAATACATATATTTGCTATCTACGAAATAAGACATTTTTGAAGCGAAACTTCTTTATAAATAAGTAGATAAGGTCTCGGGGATGGTTTGTTCGAAAGGATTCTACAACAGCCCGTGAGTTTATATGAAATAATAGTTTCTTTGAATGCTAAATTTTGGTTTTTTAAACCCTCAGCATCTCTGCTGAGAGGGGTTGAGGCTCCGCGCCCGCCTAAACCCGGTGGCCGACTTCCTAAGTGACTAAACGGCCCCCCTTGTTCTCCCGGAACTTACTGCATCCCGAGACTCTATCTCTTCTTTACGAGATGTGATCCTGTGACGCCTCTCTTTTAGGCTTATGATTGAGATGTACGTACTCTTTTGGTACGAGTTTCTGATGATGGGTGTTGTCTTGAGGCGCCCTTTCTTTTAGGCCGGTGTTTGAAGAATCACGTACTCTTTTGGTACAAATTGATGACGACATTAGCCTCCTTTGCGGGCATAGTCAGCGATGTTACAAATTATTGTGCAATCTCATTATGCCTTTTCAGAGCGGCGTCCCACGATCCTGCATCTTGCAACATTTACTTTGGACAAATGTTAGAGTGTTAGTAACATATTTATAATATCCCAGATATTCCATATGAGTGAATGATTTTTATATTTATTCTGGCCCTGTCTTTCTTACAGAGGACGAAATAGAAGTTAACGTTTTCTATCAAGGTTTTACAGCATTCAAGCATGGAAATCCTTCCAAAGACAAAGGGAACCTTTTTGTTGGTTTAAGTAGTTTACGCCAGATGAGGTTAGGTGGTCGGTTTATTGACGACCCCGAGCAACAAGGAGGACCCCGCCTTTAAGGGGCCCTGCAGGGGCTTGTGCGGGTTCCACGCCCAAGTGCCGGCAATCATCCTCCCCTCAGCCAGCTAGGCTAACATAAACCAGATATCCCCAATCTTTAGTTAGATCTCCCCATTCTGTCCTTTACTCGTCATTCTGAAGCCACTTATTAAGCTGAATAGACCGAGGTACTCGATTCATAAAGAGTTAGTTGTAGACCGAGTGTAATGATTGCGCAATACCTACGCAATACAGTAATTATTATAATGCTACTAAGTAATTCATATAGAACTCCGTGTATTCAATTTTCAGCATAAACGGTATGAAATTCGCTTTGCATAAAAATTCATCCGTTTGGAAGGAATTCTCGTACGATTTGAACCAATATCACACAAGCAATCGT